>PVKZ01002466.1:0-222746 GCA_004027375.1 Macroglossus sobrinus
GGCACGGCGGGCTGTGTCAACTCAGGGGATCAACGGGCAGGAACGCAATCTCCCCTGCGTCCACCGGGGAATATAATATTTCACACCAAAGATAACAAAAAGACTCCCAGTGCCCCCGGGCCAATATCCTGGAGTTGTTTGAGGTGAAAGAAAATAACCGTCTTTTGGGGGCAAGAGAATTTAGACTCTTTTAGCAGCGAACGCCGGTTGCCTTGTATCGGATGCCGTCTGAATATTTATTCGTGTCTATCTATTCCAGGTGAGAGAAAGGGAAGGCTTCTCTCGTGCACAATCTTGCGAGGTTATTTTATTCTATTTTATTTTATTTTATTTTTTGGTCCTCTCTCTCTCTCTCTCTCTCTTTTTTTTTTTTTTTTGGCATCCGGGATGATAAATGAGACCTTTCCGGCCACAGGCTTGCAATTTCCTAGCACGTTTTAAAACACCACCTGGTGGACCTCGCAGCCCCTAGGTAACTCAAGAAGCTCTGTCCCTCTTCTGTGGACAGTTCTGGAAGAAAAGTTTGCAGAGCAAGCTGGGTCTTAACCCCTCCGTGTCCTCCCGTTGTGGATCCTGATGAGCAGGAAATGAAAAAGCAGCTGCTCTCCTGGACAGGAGACGCGAGCCCAGGGGACCACACCACCCAGCTCAGGGGGCCCCACCACCCATCCTGCGTGGGAGCTGGCGCTCAGTTCTTCCCCACCCACGCCTCGAACGCTGTCCTCGCCTGAGGACGTGGCTTTCTCTCCCCTTTTCAGTAACCGTGTGATAGCTAGAGGGGTAGGGGAAACCTTTAGGTCCTTAAAAATGCCGCTGCGAAAGGGTCCCTCTCGTTCTTTTCTCCCCTGGCCAAAGCGACCCAAGCCCCTTGGAGCTGGACGAGAAGAGCGAGAAGAAAGCACCACCCTGATAACCGTCCCTCTGTCCCCATGTCTCTCTCAAGCCATCTCTACACTTGCCGGGACACCGAGGGGTCTTGAGGGAAAATGAACAAATTCTAGTTTTGTTTTTTTTAATGATTTTGCAGAAGTCATCTTACTGTTCTCAGTTCTACTCACATCTGAAAAGGGGGGAGCACAATCAGTCTGCGTAGCCTTGGGCTTGTCGGGGAAGATTTGGGCAGAGACAGGTTTGTGAGTCCTGAGCAGAGACCTCCCTGGAACAACAGCTCCCCGTTCTTCCCTGTGGTTCGATTGGGGGGGGGGGTCACGTGACCCGTAGTCACTGGAGTTTAAGTGGAAGGATGTGTCTGATGAAAACCTCCCCTGAGTGAACCCTCCACACTGACTCCCCAAATGCCAGCGGGGACACACACACACACCGAATTTTTCCAGGCCCTAGAAAGGGACAGGATCGCACAGGATCGGCGTCTGGGACACCAAGTCCCCATGATAAATGCCGTGCCCCAACCAGAAGCATCGGTGTGGGACTTTTATGAGAGTAAAAATAAAGGTTTTCTTTACATTAAGTCACTGAAGTTTCAAGATGTGTTGGTGACTGAAGCCAGATTTACCTGGATTAATTAATACAAGAGTCAAGTAGGGGTAAAAAAAATAGATGTGAAAACTTCGTGTAAACTCGAATGTTCAGATTTAAGAGTTTTTATTGGTTAGGCTACATGAAGCAAAACTGCTAACGTGATGTTAAAACTAAATATTATTGGCTAATATCCATTCAACACTTAACTCCAGGATGCAAACCTTCCATGGTTGATTTAATTGATTTCTTCCAGCTACCTTAAGTGGATTTCTTTTCTTTTCTTTCCTTTTTTTTTTTTTTTTTGGTCTTTTCTTCTTTTTTAGCTTCCTCATGGAAGAAAATGAGCTTTCGAGAAATTAAGTCACTTGCCTAGAATCATATAACTTGGCAAGGGCTGAGGGCTTTCATTAAAGTTCTATTTTTGTTTGTTTGTTTGTTTCAGACCTGCTCTGATACTCGATAATAGTATTCAAATGTTTTAAACTTATTGTAGAGGAAAGTCGAATTGTTTACTTCTTCTGTCTCACAGAAAGAGCAGATAGATATTCCCATGAAAGACACTCTTCCTTCCAGTAGATCTAAAAATCCTGTTGCTGGAAGGGACACTCTTTAAAGTCACTCTCTAAGTGACCAGCTACTTCTCACCCAAAAGTATGCAGTTCAAATAATTGAGTTCTTCATTTTCTTGCATTTGAAGTAACCCAGGTCAGCCGAAGGCTTGAGTACATGAAGGTTGTTATTTTTATTTTATTTTATTTTATTTTTTTAACCCTTCTCTTTCCCTCAGGCTTTAAAGGTACACTTGTCAAAACAGTGCAATCTGAGCTGCTCTTCGAACGTTTTTACCAGGTGGGGCATGGCTGCTACCTTCTCCTTTGTCAGAAATGACTTTACACCTGCCACCCTCCGCAGGTAGACTCTCCGTGGGCTGTGTACCATCTCCACATTGATTTTTGGATACTATTTAGGGTGTTATTTCACCCAAGGGTAAGCATTGGAACCAAGCAGGTTATTTATTTCATAGACTTTGAAAACTATGTGGGGCTTTAACAAACGTTAGCCTTGACCTAGGTAGGGCATTTCAGATGCCCAAGATCTATCTCCTCATTATATAATCAAAGAGTAAGAGAGGGTTGGATCATTCTCCTCTTGGTTCAGAAACCCAGCTGCCATCTCTTTGTCCACAGGTAGTCGTGGCTGCCTGCCTGCCTGCCTTTCTCACACTTGAGAATTCTGGTGTGGTTAAACTTTCTGCTGTTCAGATAAAAAACAGCAGCAATTTTCTGCTTGAATTTCTCTGTGACTAAATCCATTGATCATCCTTTCTCTCTGTGAGTGAGAAGTGTGTTTTCTCCTTAATAACTCCTATCCTTCTCCCTGGATTTTTTTTTCCCCCTCTTCGCTTGTTTGTGTTGTGTTGGTCAGTCCTGCCCGTTATTCCTCGGAGAGACAGAGAGAGGCAGAATTGAAGTTATTTTATGCTTGGGCTCCCTCGGTCCCAATTTTCAAATCCTCATGTCAATTTTCACACATCAGTGTCATGTGGTGAATGTTATGGAAATTTCAGTGGGGTCCTTGGGAGGCAATTTATCCCCGAATCCCTCCCCACCGCCCCACCACCCCGCTGCAATTCCTGTCTTTTCTAAGAATAAGTGGATCTATAATTAACGTGGATGTTAAAATACAGCCGCATTCAGAATCCTCATAGCAGGTTTTCGATGCTGTTGCCTTCTTTGCAGTGTAAACACAAAAGCCCAAACGCTTGCTAGCTCTCTCCCCTAATAAAGGGGCTCGTGTAAAAGGAATAAAAATTACAGTTTGTTGGCGGTAAAGAGCAACTAATTACTCGGGAAGGAGCATGTTTTTATTTTTCAGAACCACACTGAAAATGGTTCATCATGCAATAAATTTGCTAATCACCAGTTAGGCAGCACGGTGCCATCACCACCTACCCACCGCGGCTTCCTCTGAAAGTCGGTGTGTTACCGTTTAGATAGGAAATTATATCCTTGTGAAAATGAACATGACAGAAGACAGTCATCGAATAGCTTAAAACTCCTCGGCCGTCAGAATGCAAACTGCGGAAACAAGAGCTGTGGTTAATGGTGCCAACAGACAGCCACCGTCCACCTTGGCTTTGCTCTCGGTGAGCAGACCACCCCTGACCCCTCACCTCTCACCCCTGACCCCTCACCCCAGCTCGTGGAGATAATTCCTCAGGGTCTTATCACCTGTAGAATGTCGATTCCGATACATTTGCGTTCCGTTTTTCCAGAAGAACCTAGACAATCCCTTGTCGACCCAGAAAGAGAGCCCAGGCTCAGAGTCGAAGCAGATGTATTGATCTCCCTAGGGTCATCCTGGAATATTTCTGTTTCCTGTCCACATGGATACCGTAGCCAACTCTTTAGGGCCCGAGGATGGGAACTCGGTTGGAATGTGAGAGGTTCTTTTGATTTTATAAGATCAAAGAGGTGTTTGACTCATTAAAAGGTTTCGCAGTCACATTCTTTCTTAAGTTTGTTTCCAGATTTAGGCGCCCATGGGAATGGAGTTTGCAGGAAGTCTGTCGTTTAGAGCGTAGTTAGGCCGTATTGCGTGGTGCCCAGTTCAGGCTTCTCGTTGTTTCCATTTTGATTCTCCTCCTACTTAATTCTTGCTTTGAGAACAAGGAGCTGGCCTTTTCCTTCTTTCCCGGTTCAGTGCGTGAAGATGGCATTAATCCCTTTATATGAGATTAGAGCTCTTGGTTCTGAGACCCTAACCCCAAATGCCCCGTCTCAAGGGTGAAATAGACTTTTTCCTGGCTTCTCACTGCCGTTCTGTCGTTCGTAAGATGGTACGAAAGCCACTCGGCTACCATAGGGATGAAATGAAAGTAAATGGACATCTATGGCCATGCCACCCTGAATGAGCCCAATCCTGTCTGATCTTGGAAGCTAAGCAGGGTCGGGCCTGGTTAGTACTTGGATGAGAGACCACACGGGAAGACGAGGTGCTGTAGGCATAAATAATAATAATAATAATAATAATAATAATAATAATAATAATAATAAATAAGCTAAACAGGGTCAGGCCTGGTTAGTATTTGGATGGGAGACCATGTAAGAAGACAAAGTGCTGTAGGCATAAATAATAATAATAATAATAATAATAATAATAATAATAATAAAAATAAGATTGAAAGTAAACGAACAAAATGTTTACTATTATGTCATTTTCTACAAAACTACCGGAGCTTCAGATTAATGCTTTACCAGCTCTACTACCAATAATAATAATGGGACACAATATAGTGTAGTATTGAAGTGAATTAGACATTAGAATCGGATTGCCTGGGTCCACACTGGGATTTTGTACATGCCGTTAACCTCTCTGTGCCTCAGTTTTCTTTTCTGTAAAATGAGGTCGTAGACACCCTTCTTACCTCATAAGGTGCTTGTAAGGTTTAAGAATAATCCAAGCAAAGCAATCAGGGACACTTAAGCACTCAACAATATTAGCTAACACTTTTACTGATAAGTTTCCTTTATCAAATTTTTCTACTAGAAGTTTGTAAAATACAAGCCTGTAGAGATGTAGGTAGCCCCCCCCCCCCGGAATACAGGGGTCCCCTCAGCTCCACCTCAGATCACCAGGCATTAGGTTCTCATAGGAGCCCCGCCCTGGTGCCGAAAAGTTTAGGGACCGCTGTCCTAGAGCATTGAAGCATTGTGCTGTCGCTATTATGTTAGAACACGGATGTATAAATACAATTTTTTTTTTGCTCTAACCTAAGTATCAGTTGACCCAATAAATGAATTCATTCATTCGACCTCTAATTTTGGATCCTTTTGCAAGCATGTAGAATATCATGTGACTATGCCCTATTAATGTTTGCTTTGCTTTTTTTTTTTTTTCTTCTTTCTATGATGGCTACAAATAGGACAAATGTAGTAGGTGTCAGAAATAATTCATCTGCATGTGTGTAATGGGTTCGGACACACGTATGAGAACTTTATCTCTCTTTTCCACATGGAAGGACCACCACCAGGTCCCTCTTCTTTCCAGCTGGAAGGGCTCGTAAACTACTCGCTAGCTTCGCAGGCTCAGCCTGCCATCTCCACTTGCAGGCCAGCTAGTAGTCACTGACATTAAGCCTAATGAGAGGGAGAGAGGTCGGATACAGAGATACAGATAGGACCGAGGGAAGCAAAGGATGATCCTGAATACCTCTGACAATGAAGTCCCCGCTGGAGGCACAGTGCCGTGCAGCTGAGGACCCCTCATTCAAAGGCAGCCCGTATCACTCCCCTCGCCCTGCATCTAAATAGCTTCCAGGTACCCAATAAATCAGGGACTCTGATGATGTATATCTCCAGGGCTGTGTAGGATTCTGCATATCACTGAGGGCCACAGGGCAGGATTTCATTCTGAAGTAATCAGTGGGATGTTAAACGTCTCTGATTATATGACAGTGAAGTCTGTGTGTGCACTGCCTGAGTTGGTGTGCCCCAACCATGGCTACATGTGTCAGAAGAGAGAAAGCTAGAACAAATGTATTTACAGATATAAAGGCATAACTGTAGACCTAAGTATATTATTTGTCTTCTGTCTGTTCATCTATCCACCTGTTCATGTATCCTTGTTTCTTTCCTTCATTCCTTCTACCCTTCCTTACTCCCTCCTTTTCTCTCTCCCTCCTATCCATCCATGCATCCATCCATGTATCCATCCATGCACCTATCCATGCATCCATGCATGCATCCATCCATGCATCCATCCATGCATCCATCCATGTATCTATCCATGCACCCATTCATGCATCCATCCATGCACCCATCCATGCACCCATCCATGCATCCATGCATCCATGCACCATCCATCCATCCATCCGTGTATCCATCCATGCACCCATCCATGCATCCATCCATGCACCCATCCATGCATCCATGCATCCATGCATCCATCCATCCATGCATCTATTCATGTATCCATCCATATCCATCCATCCATCCATCCATCCATCTTTCCCTTTCCTTGTACCACCTTAAGCAGAGCTCTTTTAGTCTGTGCAATAAAGGGCTCAGGTGTGACTCAACACAACCAGGTAGTTTAGTCCACCCATCCAAGCTGGACCCTCGCTTTATTTCTTTTCTTCTCCGTGCTTTTCTTTCAATACAGCTTTGGATCTTTAAAAAAAGAGAGCGCGTTCCTGGCCTTTGCTGCTCGCCTGCTCAGTGAGCGCTGGTGGAAGGGCCGGCGTGACAACCCCTTGAGGCTGAGTCCTGTTGATGAGGGGATGGATTCTGAGCAAGCAGCTGGACGCGTGTGCCCCCCTCAGTGACCCTTGCCAGTATCCCTCACCCATGACCTGGAGGGAAAGCCTCCTGGGGAAGCAAGGCCAGGCTCTGTGTCCGTCAGGCTGCGCGGCGACGAGCTGTGTGATGGAGCATTTTCTGATGCTGACACCCATGCAGGGGAAGCGGGATGCGGGCTAGTTTCTCGTGTCACATTGAGCTGTCGTCCAGAAGGGCTCGCCGTGGATCCTGCGTTGCTCAGAATGTCCAGGCTATGTCGACATTCCCAGCCTGCTGCTCTGGCCGCCGCTTCTGCTGCCGTAACTTAAAATGTGGGGCACTTTCCTTCGAGCTAAAGTCTAGAGAATAATAATCTTTTCAAAACTAAGAATGTAGGTGCATGAGTACTTTTTTTTTTTTTTTTGGCTAATATATAATTTTCTGGAAGAGTATTCCTATGATAACATGTATTTTTTTTCCTCCCTCTGCTTCTTATACTCATTTTGACATTAAAATAAAAAGTAATAATTAAATGGATGGGAACATTTTAAGTGATTTGATTGGCAGGCGTAATGACTGTTTACAGAACTAACTGCAAAAACTTTACTTTTGTATTGTATTCAACCAGCTCAGCCTTGTCGCCCCCATCATGTGAGTTTCTATATCGGCCTATTATCCAAATAATTCCACTCCAAGGTGAAACCACAGGACATGGGAATGGTCACTGATTCTTGAAGCTCAAATGCAAGTGTTGATGGTCTTTTGAGTAGCAAAGTGTTTTTCAAACATTACTTCTCTTACAAGACTCTTTCATGTATATGTATTTATATAAAATGAGACTCATTTTATATAAATATATAAGATATATAAATATATATATATAGGGTATATGTATATCTCCTTTTTAATGCATTGCCTTCTGGAGGGGTTATTTACATAAGTATAGGAATTCCTAAGTTATCTTGATGGTTCACGAGGCCAACATAATAATGTACTTGAATTGAGGGTTATCCTTTAAAAAAATCCATGCAATATAGTCAGTTACTCATAGTCACAAACTGTTCCTAAGAAAACATTCAGCACGGTGTCGTGAGTGCAGAGTAACTGCATGGGGGTGGGGAGGGGGTGGGTTAGCAGATGATTAATTGTATTAGGCAGAAAAGTTTTATGCCTATAGACGAAGAACGGGGTCCAGTTTGGTCAGCTGAGAAATTAAATCGAACCCAGCCTTTCCCTTAGTTCTGTCCTGCTCTCCGCTCAGTCATCTGAGACCAGCCCGACGCGTGTCCCAGGTGTCCCCTGCGTGGCTGTCAAAGGCCCGACATGGGCCTTTCTCGCCCTGTCGGACTGTCAGCCTTGTTCACGGTCCCCCTCAAATGGCCTGACGACATCAAAGCAGGACTCCGGACGCCCCAGCGTTCATCGTGGTGCCCGGGCTGTACATCCTGCACCTCCCTTTTCACCGCTCCTGATAAGCTCTGGGACCTACTCATCCCTTTTCTGAACCATTGTTTATATTTCCACAAGACAGTCTTGCTCATAATGGCTAGCCAGTTAGCCATTAAAACACGGACTTGCACGAGTGTCTAAAGAAGACTTTGCAAGATTAACTCGTTTACTGCAAGAGGGCTTACTTGGGGAGTGGAGTGGGGACGAGGAAGGGTGCATGTTTGCCTTCTCTCCGCATAGCTGTCGCAGAGTGAGAGTCTGCGTGCCGAGTATGCAGATATTCAGGCCTTCTTTCAGGCCAGATGACTGTGCTTACGTGGGACGTAAGCTGAGGAATCTATATTTTAAACCAGTCCCTCCACCCCCAACATGCTGCTCTGGTCCCCTGAAGTTCAAGGACACTTAGAGGACTTCTCCACGTTCTCCAAGCATGGATAATTTCTTCCCCTATTCAGAGATTCTACAGAATGCACTTGACTCTCTGGGGGCTTCTGCACTCCAGGGGAAGCGCGGGTCAGACATGGCGACATTTCGCAGGACCTTTGACCTCTGCCGACCTGGGAACGGGCTGGGCACTTCATGGGCTGGGCTGGGCACACCTGGACGAGCGTTTCTCTGCATCCCATCTGAGCAGCTGGGTCACGTCAGACTACGCTAACGTACACGCCCGCGTGTCTCCTTCGCCCTTGAAATCCGAGTTCGTTGCGATGGGGTTCATTTTCCTTCTTCGGGCCCTGTGGGTGCTATCGGCCGATGTGTCTGACAGGCATTTCCTGTGCCAAAGTAAGAGCAGCCTCAGCAGTTCTCCCAGGTGACTGTCCTGTGTGTGCACGCACGCATGCACGTGTGCTGGGGGAACGCACGTCACATTCTCCCTCGGGCCCCGATGAGCTCGTCGCCGTGGGCCACCATGGCGACCAACCCACCAGCCCTGCACCTGCCTCTGGGAGCCATCCCACCAGCTCTTAATGACCCCCGGAGTATGGCGTTATAGAGACATCCGGTGAGGAATTAATTACAGGAAGCATGAGGTCCCTCTGGGGACAGACTGAGGATCTCACACCTCCCAGGTGACCACACAGCCATCGGAGTGAGGAGGCCGCTCTCCGTGACAATGGCTCACGAGGTACACCTGCTGATACCAGCGGGGCCCAGGGGATCCCCTCGTCAGCCACGGGCTGCTCATCCTTCAGTGAAGAGCAGCCACGTTGGAGGGCAGGCCAACCTCTGGCTGACGTTTCTATTCTTCACGTGTCACTTGTTTTATTCTTTCTCCTCCTTCTTCTGCTTTCTTTCCATTTATGCCTCGAACCTTATCTTGCTCGTTTCGCAGAGAAAAATAAGTGCCTGAGCCCATCACCGTCGTGAATCACGGCGGTTCCCCGGGCACTCCTCACGGCACGCAGGGCAGACACTTAACTCGGCTTGTCAGATCCCCATCTACATATTTTTCCATCAGCGGCAGCTCAGAGTGATTTAGGAGAATACCTTCCGCGTCTGCCGTATCGCGTTTGGTTCTAACGTAGCCACGCTCATCCACACCGAAAGGCCGATGGACCCGTTCTGTGGGACGTCGGGGGCGATTTCTGTGGGCCTTTCGTGATGTCCGGGTCAACCTATTCATAATGGGCTGGACGATCCCGCGTCACCAGTGGTGTCATTTGAATGTGTTATTCCGTAGGCACATACAGGCGCTCGATAAGCACGGGAAATAACCACTCAAAGGAAAAGGAGAGAAAAGGAAAGAAGGCAGGATGGAAGAAAGGCAGGAAGTCAAAATAACATGGACCCTACACTATGCAAATTGCAGTGGTGTCATTTCTGAGGCTTGCAAAGGTTAAAAAAATAAATTACTTGTGTTGTTGTCCGCCCTTAGTACACATACTAGAAACACTGTCTCCAGCATTAGTAACATGGTGCAAGATAAAGGTGTTTGGTGTCAGAATCTGGGTGAGTTTGGCAACAAAGTTATTATATAGATGTGCGCTTTCTGTGAGGGCAGGGGGAGCCCCGCCGGTGGGCATTCCGAGGGATTAATTACGTACAGGGACGAGCACACACACACACGTGCGCACACAGAGACGTCCCCTTCCTTGCCTGCGGCCCACCTCCAGTGTCCTCTCCACCCACGTGACCCGTCATCACCTCCCCGAAAGCAAATCCTACTGATTACAACACGAAGGCAGTCTAGTGGGTGTGCGAGCCACGTGTCTCACCAGTGGTGTATGCCGAGCTGCAGAGCAGGAAGGTTTACCTCTCACGCCCCCAGAGGTGCTGGGCGCTCACATCGCCTCCACCCTCCGCTGTGGCATTCCTAGAGCTGAGAGAGATGCGTTCCAATGGGCACGGGAAGAATTCTTGGGACGCAATAGGGGACAGAATGGAACACAAACGACCTGTCTAGTTGTCATAAAGAAAGTCGGATTGGAGGTGGTGGGTGGTGTTTGCGTGCACGCGTGCGAGGTGTGCGCGGTTGTGTGTGTGTGTGGGTACAGGGGTGGGGGGTCTCAGGGCCGCAGCCCTGCAGGAATTCCTGGTTCTGAAGTTCTCCCCTACGTGTGACATTCTAACCTTCTGGTCTACCTCCTCGGCTGAAAATCCACCAATTATTCCCTGTGAGTGTCGGCAGCCCACCAGACACACCGCGATAGAAACTCTCTCTACTCCAATCGATGCCGTAAACCATTACCTGAAGCCGACGTCGCAGTGGTCACGAAGCTGTGACGTCGGTCACGAGTAGCGGCTTCAGCAGGAGGAGGACGAGTGGTGTCTGGACTCAGCGTGGTGGCCCGGGGCTCCGGCCATGTCTGTCCAGGTTGTTTGGGGCCATCCGTCTGGTCTGGAGCAAGATCGGTCACTCTTTCAGCCCGGGGCTTTCCTCACTGTCCCCTCACTGTCAGGTTCTTTATTAACCCTCTCAGGGCCATACTGGGGGTCGGTCTTACTTAGGCAGCCCTGTCGACCGATTAGCTTGTGAAGACTGAGCTTGGGGCATCTGTGTCTGCTTGGATCCTGAATTCTGTCACTTTTATTTTCTTTTCTCCTCCGTTTTTTTATCCTCCATGGTTTTATTGGGTTCTTGTTTAGAGAGACTTTTAACCAGTCCTGTATGCATGATGTAACAAATCTAAAAAAAAAAGAAGAAAAAAAATGGAGTCAGCTGTCAGTTGATAGGGACACCATAACCGGTCTTGGTTTGGGAAAATGTATGGTCTCATTCAGTTTTAGAGAATCCTCGTCCAAGGCCTGTTGACTTCAGGGGACTTTTGGAAGCTGAAACAGGCTTTGCAGTTTCTATTGATATTAATTTTTATTTTGCAGTATAATTAATAATAATAATAATAACAACAACACCAGCTAGCAATGACCCAATGTCACTTTGCAATTGTTATATCACTCAGCGCGCACGTGCGCACGCGCGCGCGCACACAAACACACACACACACACACACACACACACACACACACATTTTTTATCAGTCACCTATTTTACAGATGAAGTAAAAGTGCTTAAGTAACGTATAAGCCCACTATCACCCAGTTCGCCACTGGAAAAATCAGACTATGGACCCAGATGCTGGAGCCACCTGCAGTCATGAGCCAGTGCTTCTCTCTCCCAATAAGGAGCCATCCTTAGCACTGCATGAACTGAGGCGTTGTCCCGATCACATAGGAGATGGTTACCGAGAAGTGACGGCCACTCTGAGAAATACGCAGGCCCCATCTCTTCAGTGTCTGTGTGCACATCCCCCCTCTCCCCGCCCCACACACACACACCATCTAATGCAAATGCAGAGATAATATATGAGAAGCACAGGATGCATTTTTAATGCGAAACGGTGTCTGCCAAAAGGTAAGTGGATTGGAGACGCAGCCAGCCAGCCCAAGAGTATTAAAAAGAAAAAAAAAAGAAAAAAAGAAAAAAGAGGGTGCCCTTATGTCTCCCTGTCTGGTTTCCTCCTCTTTCTGCTTCTCACCTCCTTAAACGTCTCCCCTCCTCCTCGGCCGTCTACGGAAGGGCTGGGACCTCACGACAACACTCTGACTGTGTTTAGAGAAAACTCTCCCTCTTCACGCAGGGGTAACGATGCTGGTGCTGGGACTCCAGCTCCACACCAGGGCAGGTCATCACGCCCTGCCTTTTCCCATTCCCTCTGCGGTGTCTGTGGAATCTATCTATTTTTTTCCCCTCTACTTCCTGTCCTGCCCAGCCGTACCAGGTTGCTGGGCTGCCACCCCACAGCTGCTTCCCCCCACCCCCCCCCTCCACAGAACGACCTTCTTAAAGGCAGTGAAATTATTTCTCTTTCATGATGACTTTGCTGAAAGAAACCTGATAAATGGCAGGTGCTGGAGTGCTCCCTTGATTTGGGTCAGGGGACAGCTTGCCGTTAATCTGGGGTCACTGGAGTTTCTTGCCTGGAACAAAGTACACACATGTTCTTTGAAAGAAAATGAGGTTCAGTGGTGGACGGGATGATGGACGGCCCACCCGCTGGGGTGGTTCGAGGCGGGCCCTGACCTCCTCAGCGGAGACGCCTGTCTAGATGCCTTTGTCCAGAGGACATTTGGGGGCGCCTCTTGTAGAGAGCCCTCCCCAGACCACGGGATCCCAGGCCCGGTGCGAGCCTGAGACCTCACGGGAGGTCAAGCTTGGGACCTTCTGACGTCATTCCCAAGGTCTAAGGCTCGCATTGGATCTCTCCTTCCTTAGGAGAAGCTTCCAACGATGATGGTGAGAGGACCCTTTCTCACTTCCCTCGCTCAGTCACCTCTTACCATTCCCGTAAACACAAGTCTTCCAGCACGATCCCCCAACCTTCTCCTTTCCACGGGGTCCTGAACACGTTTTCAATACAATACGTGCTTCTTTTGACACCCTTTTCCCTGGTCTCCAGCATGTCTAGGTGTTGTGGTTTTGGTTTTGTTGTTGTTGTTGTTGTTTTTAATCTCAGTACATTGACTTTTAAGTAACCAGAACAAAAATTGGCAAGGAACACCGGTGCTAACCTTAAGTGTGTGATTCGTCTGTGAAATGATCCTCTGATAAAACGTCTTAGATTAAAAACCAGGTGGTTTACACAGGGAGATTCACGACCTAGTTCAGAAGTAAAAGCCCAAGAGTGAAGTAAAAAAGAAAAAAAAAAGCACAAAACACTTTTACAATAGAGAATGCAAAAAGCCAGCAAATTATATATATATATATATTTGTTTTACATGGAGAGGGGAAAAAAGTGCAATTACAATCTTTTAAAATTTCATAATATATTCATCAACATTTTTTTCCAGCAAAAGAGCAAACATGGCTGAGAGACAGATAATCCTCTAATAATGGCAATCATTTTGGTATTCTTTACAAATTTACCTTCAAGGTATAGCTTCGCTCTAAAATAAAGCAAAACGAACAAACAAGCAAACAAACAAACACAAGTCATGGAAGGGCTTCTGTTGGCTGGGGGGAGAAAAACAATTTGGCCAAACGGAATAATATTTTTAGTACCAGTAATTTTTTCCATCGATTTTTTGAAATTACCAGTTGCAGGCTCAACAGGGGAAAATGACTTTAAAATGTACTAATAACTATAGAGCTATATCAGGTGCACGCTTTATACCTTATTAGCGACCAAACTGAACATATTGTTTCATTCGCTTCATTGTAGACAAAGCACCGTACGGAGCTATTGCCAAGAGAGGGGGCACCCCAGCCACCTTTGTGAATTTGGGTCAATACAATAATGCGTCATCCTTGTAATTTAAGTCCTAGAAGCTTTGACATAATGCTTCCTTGAAATTGGTGGATAGAAAGGGTAATGAGATACATCCATGCATTCTTTTCAAGCATGCATAGAGACTAAAAGTTCATCCCTTCAAAAAAAAAAAAAACAAACCAACAACTTTAGCCGTTTAATGTTTTAAAGTTGTTTTTACAGGAATTAGAGGGTCTGGTGGGAGCGATGTCAGTTACAGAATCCCACTCTGGTCTCCATCTGATTTTGTTCAGCAGCTCTTTCAAATGGCGAAGTCTGGTTGTAAAGTATGACGATTTCGTTTTCTGATGGCGTGACCCAGCTGCCTTGGTTCTGATGCAAAGCCCGTTTCCCGTTTTGCTTCTGTAAGAGGTCGGGGACCTCAGGCCCAGCCAAGGGGGCAGCTGAGGAGCCTTTAGGTGCAGAAAACACCAGAGAAAGGATGAGGGGTCTTGCTCAGAGGCAGCCATTCCTTAGAATGGGGAAGGACGGGGAGACCAGGGCAAAGCAAAGCTCAGCTCCTACAGTCAGGGGCTGGGAACCAGCCTTTCCTGTGGAGAGCAGAGTGGTACCCCCAGGGAGGGTGAATTACCCATCACAGGACACGTGGATCATTGGTCCCTCAGTCAAGAGGAAGAAGAACCTACCTGGAAAGACAAAACAAAACAAAACAAAACAAAACAAAACAAAACAAAAACAAACACCTGGAGGTCATCAGCTTTCGTGCTCCCCTGCCACTTTTTGCTAAGCATGACATCGCACCCTCGCCCCTCCAGCGTGAGCATGCACAGTGTTGAAAACTAGAAACGCTGAGTGTGTCTCACTCCTTTTTAGTTTGGGAACTAGGGCAGGCAACACTGGACCTGTGCGTCTGTGAGGCTGGAGCTGGTGGTTCTGGGTCGACCCTGCTTTCCAGCTCGCGACGCCCCTGACATGACCTGCCTCATGTCTGGATGGGCTCCTGCAGGATTAGTAGGGCCATCAGCTTCAGATGGGGTTTGTCTGTGTGCGTCGCCTCAGCCACCTGCTCTCTGAGGGCCCTTCACCTGCAGCTCTGAGCTACGCCTGTGCCACTGATAGCTCGGAAAGGTTTGGAAGGGTGGGGCTAATGAAGAAGGAGAAATGTGTGTGTGTGTGTCAGAGGGCACCCTATAGCTCCATTTTGCTAAAAAAAAGGGGGCACTCTCTTCACTGCAGCTGGCAAAGAGTTGCTGCTCTGAGCTGTGGGAATCCCTGCCTGCCTCCGCCTGTGCCAGCAGCTTTGGCTGCACCCATGGAGACTAGTCCACATCCAGCACAGCAGGGGCCTCTGGAACGCTGCTCCAGGATGGGGGTCAGCATCGGCTCAGATGAGTCGTGCCTGTACCCGACCAGTAGTTAAATACTTTGAGCGTCAACCCTGAGTAAAAACTAATGAAATCACCTGTACCTGGAGCATAGCTGGGGCCGGATTGCTTCTCCCCCTTCTTCCCTCCTACCCCTGAGTCTGTTGCCACCCACGGCTTCCTCATCACATATCTTACAAGAATGTCTTCCTCTCCAGAAGGTACAGGCAATTGAACAGCAGTGGGCTAAACTGTTATGGGGAGCTTAAGCTGCTGGATCATTACCAGCTCAACTTGATTACATCTGAGCTCGAACATTTCAGAATGAGAGAATGTGCCACGCGAACGTAGCTAGACATTGTTTGTGTTCAATATGTGTGGGGTTGGGTGTCGTGATTCCTGCTTTGTTCTTTTTGCTCCAGTATCTTTCGTTTTCTAAGTCATATAGACCCCAAGTGTTCCTTTTTTTTTCCCCCTTCCTCTTTTAGGTCATTAAAACAATTTGTAGGAAGGGGCATTTTATAAAACTCCTCTAAGAGGCATTTGTTTCCCTTGACATTAACTAGTTATAATCGTATTTTCATGGTGATAAAAAAAAAAAAAAGCTTTTAAAACGATCCAGCGGAAATGAGCTGTTTTGACTCGGGATGGAGGCCTGCTTTCTGGAAACACGTTAGCCTCATCCTCTTCTTACTCTTTCAATCATCAGGCATGTGGTTCAGATCACACTGTCCTCCTCGCAGTGGCTGTTCTAATCATTGTCAAATTGAAGGTATGGGTACACTCGCAAAAACAAGAGTGCTAGGTTTGGAGTCTGAAGACTCCACATGATTTTTTGACATTGACTCAACCGAGTGACCTAAGAGAAGTCACTTTATCTGTGCCTAAAATCACTCGTCTATACATGAACAGGGTTGGACTCAGTCTCAGCTCCTGCCAGCTCTGAGGTTCCAGGATTCACTGATGCCGTTTTCTGTTTTAACGGCAGCAATAATCACACGCGGAGCGTGTTTAATGTACCTCCTCTCGCTCGAAACTCGTAGCCGCTCCAACAGGTAGACATCATAAATACAGGGTCCCTCGCAGCTCAGCGCGTGCCAAGAAAAGACGATGAGGAAATTCATGAATTACCCTTTCTGAATGACCCACTCCGATTTCAGAGATTAAGCCTTGGTTTATGGAAGTCGTCCTTCCTGCCTCCATCACAGGTGTGAGCATCGCTGAATGTGTCGGCTGAGCTCGGAGTCCTGGTGTGCACTGATAGGTTCGCAGCTAGTTGTTAAGCATATGTGTTTGTGCGTAAACATAAGTATGCATATAAACACAGTGGGAGGTGGCGGGGTGTCGTCAAGCAGGAGGATGGATAGGAGAAGGAGAAGGAAGATTACCCGTGAGCTCAGAGAGGATAGAAAGGCATCCAACTTGGATGAAACGCCCAATAGAGTACTGCTTATGTTACCTTAATTATCTTCCCATTGATCCTATGTGAAGTGCATGTTAACTCACTCATTCTACTGAGAGAGACACCTAAACTCAGAGGGGCTACTAGAAAAGGTATTTGTGTGTGGAGTCGGTATCCACACCCTGGGCGGTCTTTCCACTGCGTCCTTAAAGCGATTCACGCATTGCTTTATTATTATTATTATTTTTAATTGAACACTTAATAAGTGTCAGGCTCTGTGCTGGGCAGTGAACAAAAACACAACACCATAAAGCTCTCTGTCTCTCAGGGTTTACAAATCCCACATCCTTGGCATCTGTAGCTTCTCAGGAGGTGGGAGGTGGGAGGGGTTAGAGGTGAGGGCAGGGGCAGGGGCAGAGGTGTGCGGCTGACTGTCAGCAGCCTCTTGGAGGGAGGGGCACAAGCTGCGATTTGTTGCGCTGGACCATTTTTGTGGGGAGATGCTGCAAAGGCAGCCTGTTTCGGTGACCACGGTGACATCAGCGAATGCAGGGAAAGGATGCAGACAGACTCCTGACCCGATTGAGCCAGCTTCAAAGATGCTTAATGTGTATGTTCATAGTAGCCATTGAATTGATAGTCATCTCCTTGATATCATTTTCCCGCAAGGGATGTTGGCAGTGGTGGGAACACTGATGAAACATCATCAGATTGAAACCGAGGATAAAAAAAAACATATATTTGCCCTGAGACCTTTCTCGCCAAAGTTTTATTCTTTTGTTTTCACTAGATCGGTAGTCTTTGTGTCACCTTGCCCAGGTCAGTCAAGGTGCCATGCCCTGAAAGTTGAGTTAGAAGAACCTCAGCTCCTCTAATTTTGCATGTTTTAAACATATATGGGAAAGATACAGTATGTTAAGTTGCTTTGAATTAAAGAAGGATGAGATTCCCTAAATTCTCTTTTGAAAAATAGTGTATGCTCTATTCTTTATAATTTCTATCAAGGAGCTTTTTATTTTTTTTCAAATCGTCTTCTATGAATATAATCTGAGGCAACTTGACCCTCAAAACATCTTCGTAAAGCTGGCAAGGCAGACAGGTATTAATTTTCTTATTTCACAAATAATGGAACTGAGATGAGGCGAAGTGTGTATTTAACCACTGTGCCTTGAGGTTGATTCTGCGACACCATTTATGTTTCGTGATTATCTTTTCATATTTCCTCCAGAAAACCAGGTCTACATATTATTTTTAGTACTCATTACTTTATATAATACTTACTGTGCTTTCACAGATATATTAGTATTCGAAATATATTTTTCATTAAAATAATTGCATAATGTATTACACATTGATCTAACTGCCTTTTTTTTTCAAAAGAATCTGATACAACCAGTAATTCCTTCTAAAATTTTTATGATTTCTAAATCGAAACATTTCTACCGTAGAAAAGGAAAAGAATGCATTTGATATTAAATAAATATATTCTTCTTCAGTGAAAAACAAAAGATGTGGTACAACTAAATATGCAGATAGCACTATTAATAGAATTTCAAATTACTTAATCTCTTGCTTCCTCTTATGTCTTTGAGTTAATGTGAGCCTTTGTCAATTTTTAAAATCAAGCCGGTATTTTACTTCCCACATGGGAGCAGAATTTCTAGGTCAACAGGCCCTTAAATGCCACGAATCGCAATGCATGTGGCAGATGACACTTGTCAAAGGCTCAGTGACCAATCCAGATACAAATCTGACTTGAGGACTGAAAGAATCTGAATCAAATCGATGGCTGAGATAAAGTCCAGGCTTTTGCATGGTGACATGCGAGCAGCATCCTGCATAGGACGATGCTTCAGGACCCACCCCACCCCCCCCACCTTCCCGGGAGGGACACCCCCAGGCCTCGCCGCTTCTCAGAAGGTCAGTGGCTGGATCATGTTCTCCTTCGAGCTCTGTGTATATCAGGCTTCCCGTTAGGCAGCAGGGCAGGGAGGGGAAAAAAATAATAAGAAAAGAGGCAATGCATTTTCCTCCTTGAAATGTCTGTAACTTTTGCCCATGGTGCAATTTTTTTTTTTTTTTTTTACACAAAAGGATATTAGATCCTAGTGGAGACCAAGCAGTGAGTCACCTACAGGAGCACATCTCATTGACAAGCAAAGTGGGTCCAAACGCAGAGGGAGAGAAGCCGTTCTGGGGGGCTCTCCATCCCTGAGGTTGCCACCGTATGTGACGTTTTAAGTCACGGAAGAGGAGTCGGATGAAATGCTGTAAAATCTGGCACCCAGGAGCCATGGTTTCGGAGTGATAGTCATTATCTTTAGGAAGAATTTACTAGGTGTCACACACTGAACGTGATTTCAGAGTCATTCTCGCAAAGAATCCTCATACAGGCTCTCTCCTGTAGGTGTGGCTTTTATTTCCGTTTTAAAGACGAAGAAAGCGAGGCTGAGGTCACATGACCCGGGAGGCTGGGGGCTTGAGAGCAGAAGGGTCTGACCCCACACCTCTAATCTCGGTTTTTTATCCACCTCTGTACACTCCATAGTACTTTGCACAGTAGGACTCAGAGGATTGCATTGGGTAGAAATAAATGTAATTTTTTTAAAAAAAGTGTCATCTGTCACCAAATCTAACAAGATCACAAGGTCACTCTCGGTAGGAAGGATTTCTCAGGAAATACCTTTGATCCACACGTCTTAGAATTGAAGAATAGCTTCCCCCTTTTGTTTATTCATTTACTGATGAATAGAAAATATCTGTTAGGTGCCTATTCTGTGCTACACTGGCTCAGGTCTCTGGGGATGATAGCAGTAAATGAAACAGACAAGCTCCCTGTTTTCATGTAGTTTGATTTCAGGAGTATTAAGTGCTATAAAGGAAGTAATCATTTGTGAAACAGAATTATTTGGGGAGGTAGTATTTTTAGAAATAATATTCGAAGAAGGCTTCTTTGGGGTGACACCTGACTCGAGAGCAAAACAAGAAAGGACAAGACCCGAGAAGAGCTGGGGAAAGCTTTCCAACGAGAGAAAAACAGGAAGTGAGAAGTTCTTGAGACAGAAACGCTCTGGGTGTGATGATCAAATATTAGACAAGCCCAAGTAGCTGGCAGGACCCAGGTGAGAAAGAATGCAACACACAGAGACGCACAGAGGAAGCAGAAACCAAGCAGGCAGGAGCTGATGGATCTGCAATCCAGCGTATCCCCTGAGTGTGAAGGAAACTTTGAAAACATTAAACCAAGAAAGAGAATCTGGTTTGCAGGCAGTTGACAGAGAAGCGATCACCTCATGTGAGGACACAGACTTAAAGACACAATTTGCTACCCGGCTACCTATCTGCCTCACTAACAAACAAATAAACAAATAAAACAAGGATACAACCCCAGCGATTTCTAGAGATTTCTAGAGGAAATGAAGCGATTTCTAGAGATTTCTAGAGGAAATGAAACATGCAAAAAAAAAAGAAGAAGAAGAAGAGAAGGAGGAGGAAGAGGAAGAAGGAAGAAGAAGGAAGAAGGAGGAGGAAGGAGGAGGAGGGGGAGGATGATAATAATAATAATAATAATAATAATAATGGGAAATATTGTCCAGTGAAGGAAGAGAGTACCCCAAATAGAGCTGTCAAGTGACCTTTTAGGAGAGAATGCTGGGGAAGATAAGCAATGATCAGCTTTGGCAATGAAGAAACATACGCGGAGAAGGAAACTTCTAGACTGTCTGGGTAACAGGAAGTGCATGTGACCTAGAAGAGAGTCATCGATAAATTCAATGTTCCTGGAAGTTCCCTAACAAAGGAGGCCCTACAATTGTCCGTGCAGTTCCACCACTGTTCGGGGCCTCTTGTAGTCGGCCGTGGGAGTTCTATTTGGACTGGTGGCTTTATTTTGGTTCCTGTATAATAAGTAAGTGGCGATATTTTCCATTGTCCTGGTTGTTACGCATCTTTTTGCCGGTGAGGAAGGCGCAGCGTGGGACTGTGACTTCGATCCCTCACCTTCCTCAACCAGCCTTTCTTCCCCTTTGTCTCTGCACTCCGGGGTCTCTCTGCATTTTCTGCGAATGGTCTCTGGGCACTGGCTGAGTTTTCACACTCTGGGGTGGGACTCTTCGATACGCAGTTGCCCGCAGGAAGACACAGCCTCCCGTTGCCTTAGAGCGGCCCTGGGGTGGCCCTGGTAGGAGGCGTCTGGGTTTGGGTTTGGGTTGCCTGCCGGAAGTCCCCACAACAGTGCTGGGGAGAGCGTGTGTCGTGATGTCGCCTTGAGGATGGTGGGTGGGGAGGGCGGGGAGCGGGGAGGGAAGGGGTTCTGAGCGGACAGGTTGCCAAATCGGGAACCCTGACACTCGCGAAGTGCTGTCGGGAACATTAAGTATCCGAAAGTGATAAAGCTTCAATTTGCTAGTCCATTAGACTAATTACTGCAATAATTAAGTAACTACTTGATTAGAACTAATGGGTACCTAATTATCCAGGAGAGAAGTATCAGGTGGCAATTATCAGGTGGCAATTAATAGACGAGCTTAATGTCTTAGCGCCGTCTTTGTATGAATTCATAAGCAAGGTAAAGAAAACAAACAATAACTTATTAATATTTATCGGTGCCCCAGTGTTTTTCAGCTTGTTTCATTTGCGCAGAACCAATTAGTGGTGAGAGCATTAGAGGTGCAGGGTAGGAAGGGACTGGAGCAGAGTCAGCGGCTTAAAGGTACAGGATCTCATTAGCAGTAACGACTCACGTTTGACCAGCATCAACCTGTGATGTTAGCTTTGGTGCTGTGAATCTATAGAGAGGGAATCACAGAGGTGCAGAATCCATAGTCGTGATGCAATCTTCTAGACATAGGTTGCTAGAGTGACGTCGAGGCCCTAATTCTTAAGGATTTTTCTTGGTCCACGAAAAACCTCTCTTTTTTTCCCCCTGGTACTTTTAATCGGCTGGGGAGAGAGATGCATAGAAAGAAATGTCACTGACTAGGGAATTAACTTTTATCAACACATATCACACAGAAAGCCCTTGGATTTCCCCCAACGTATGAAAAGTTATCTCTCTGCCAATATCAGAAAATATCGGTTATAAAAATAAGATGTTAGAACATCTTCTAGGGCCGTGTTATAACCGGAGCCTGTGGTTATAACCACGGACTCCTCTGCCTTGTACGAGCCACCTCGCTAGAATGCACCGGGCAGAGTTTGAAACGTATCGCTCAAGTTTGGAGGAAAAAAAAAAAAAATCAGGTCCACTGTTTATTTATTTATTCTTTAATTCAGAAAAACACATGCTACAAGGTTGTCAGGCTCCTGGGCAAACATCGGAACAAGAATTGAACTGCAGGATCACAAGGGTGGAAAAAAATGCTCTCCTACTGAACCTTGTGGATGGAACATTTCAGCTGCACCATGAAAATAAGAGCGACATGCTTCTTATTTTCCTCTTCTTAGTTCGGCGACGTCTTTTTTTCTTTTTTTTTTAAGACAGCTATTTTAAAAAAAAATATCAGCACCCGTTTGGACGTGCGTTCAATTTATTAATGTTTTAAAAGTTATATAATTAACCCTGAAGTAGAGGAAAACTCCATCTCCTTTTATTTTATTTCCTTGCCCAGTATAAATAATTGAATTGGGTTTTAATCATATTTTAGAGGGGGGGGGGACAAATAATCACCTTCTATTAGAATGCGTACAGTGACAAATGGAGATAAATCTAAAATTTATAGAAAGGCAGCATTTGCATAAACTGCAGAATCCAAACATATAGGACGTTATGAGTCACGGTGGTTGCAAAGGGCATGAAAAATTCTGCTTTGGTTCCAGGATCGGAGCCCGGATTCCGACCGTGATTAAGATAATACATCACGCCGGCCCTGTCTTATTCAAGGCATAATTGTTGTGAGAAGCAGAAGTGGCGTTAATGCTAATCTAGTTTTATATACGTACAAATACGAAGGGAAGTGAACTTGGAGACGCTGCGCGCTTTTGGTGATCCATAGGCATTTTATTAATGTTTGAATAATAACCGCCTGGAGGGCCTGTTATAAATTAAAGGGACGGATTGAGGTATAAATTTTTATGAGAACTAGTTATACATTTCCATTATGTGTTTTAAAATGAAGGAATTACTGCGAGCACTGCCGTCCGCACATTTATTTGAGGTGATTTGGACGGGAGGGACGGTGGCTGAGAGCTGCTGTGTGCCGGCAGTGAGAAAGATGTATCTGTCCCTTTGAACAGATACATCATATGTCACACACGAGCTCCGTTCTACCAGGGACCGTCCCCCACTGCCGAATCTGCATGATTATTCCTGTGACACGAGCGTGTGATGATCGAGTGTGAGGTTCGGGGCTCTTGAGCGGCTTTCTTATGGCTAAATCCTGGAAGGCTTGGCTATTATCTCCCTGCCAATGTCGTAACGCAAGTCAGTGATGACTATGAAGCCATCCTGGTCCCCGAGGGGTGCGGTCTAGGGCGGTACAAGTGGCCTTTGGGGAGGTGGACCCCACCAGATGACAGGCACCCTTCCTTCTTTCTTCCTGTTTGCCGGTTGGTTCTACCAACATTGTCTTCATTTTGCAGACGTAACGGGTCTACGAATTTCCATCATTTATGAACTACAACCCCAAAGGGTATAGTAAGACACCTGGAGAAATTGTTCCTGTGCCCACTTGTACTCACTTGCTCTCTCTGTGTCTCTGTCTCTGTCTCTGTCTCTGTCTCTCTGTCTGTCTCTCTCTCTCTCTCCCTCTCTCCCTCCCTCCCTCTCCCTCTCTGTTCCTCTCTTTCTTACTCTCTCTCTCTCTCTCACACACACACATGCACACGTGCATATACGTAAACTTATGGACATAACACAAACTCCAAGAGTATAAATGCATGTTCTAAAACACCACCTCACATTCTCCTGTATGTCCACGGAAACACTGAAACCAGGCAGCCCAGGGCGCTCCAGCCAAGGCACTCATGAGATAGTAATTTGAACAAGCTATTTAGCTATTTAACTCTCAGTTTCCTCATGCACAGAATAAAAAGCTTACTGAGTTGCTGGGGAGATTAAATATCGTTTAATCTAAGGTGCCTGGTGTATAATAGACACTTAATATGAAAAAAAATGCGTATTGGTTTGTTGGGGCTACTGCAATAATGTACCACGAACGCAGTGATTCAAACGACAGGAACATATCGCCTCACGGTTCTGGGGGCTGGAAGTCCAGTATGCAGGGGCCTGTAGGGCCAGTCCCTCCTGAGGACTGGGACAGGAGGCTCAGTCCCAGGCCCCTGTCCTGGGCTGGTTGGTGGCTGTCCTCCCCCTGTGTCTCTTCAATAGCATCCTTTTCGGTGCATCTCTGCATCCTCATTCTTTCTTTCTTTATTTTTTTTTTACAAGGGCACCAGTCATTTGGGATTAGGACACAACCTCATTTTAACCCGATGACATTTGGAAAGAGAGACCCAGGCTCCATATAAGATCATTTCTGAGGTCTTGGGGTTACGGACGTCAATCTATGAATTTGGTGGAGGGGAGATGTGGATTTTACCCGTAACAAAACATTTGATGAATGAGTCTAACAAATAAGTGAATATAAAACAGTATCACTCATGATGTTGCAATGATAAAGAGTATGTGTTCAGAAATACAGTTTATTCTCAAGTCAGCACACCCCCTTAACCCGAGCCTCATTTAGCAATCTGGATAAAATGCTTAAAGTTTCCATATTGTTTAGAGTCACCCATTTGCTCTGTCAATATGACAAGAATACTGTGATTGCTTTTTTTTTCCCTCATTGCAAATTGACATGAACCAAACCCAGGTGTGCCAGGTGACCATGGGCCGATGCATCCAGGTGGCGGGCCATTCAGTACCCTCCACCATTTCATCTGTGGGAGTCCCTAGTGAAAAAAAAAAAAGGGATCATTGCTTGAATGATTATAATGATGACCGAATAAAAGAAGCATGGAGAAGAAGATTAGAACTCCTCGTGCTGACTTTAAAACAGACAGCACTATTCAGAAACATCTTTTCAAAACCTGTGACATTCCCTAATCATAGGGCTATCTGAATTTAAATTCCAGAGTGTCGGCTCGCTGTCAGCATCTTGTTATTTATTAATTTTAGCAATAACGGTACAAGGCTACAGCAAGCTCTTCCGTTCCCATCATTGTGCAGTGCTGGCATCATTTTATAGTGCCAGTAAAAGCCTGGGAAGCAGTAACATGTCCTTAAGTGTTTTGTCCCCAGCTATCCCTGCCCAGGTGGTTAATAAAGGGACCAAGGGACTCTTTTCTCTGACATCACTTTCCTCATCTCTAGATGGTTGTGATGAAGACACAATAAGGAAAGTCCTTCACACGTATAGTGGTACATGTCGTTGTTATTATCTTAGTGTTATTTTCCTATATAGAATGGGAGAGAGAAGAGACCATAGTAATTAATGTTCCTCAAACCTTCCTTTTCATTTCATCTCAAACTCTCAGTTTTAACCTCGAGGCGAGCCAAGTGATAGCCGCAATGAATAGGTTCTATCTGCTGGGGAGTGCCACTCTGTGACCAAGGAGGGGAGAGTCCTCTGCCAGCCACGTGTGACCACTGAGATATTCAATATCCATAGAGCTCAGGAGTGATGCCCATTCACCAGCCATCTGATGCACATTGCTTTTGGAGGGTCCCATAAACCAGGGGTCTGGCCCCACAGATAGGAGAGGAAGCACTGGAGTGTTTTATCTGCCCATGTTTGTGTGCAGAGATGATTGAAACCCAGAAGACTAGGAGATGGAAGTCTCAACGTGGGTATAGCTTAGTGCATGTAACCTCTCGGAGGCTGGAATTCCCACGAATATAGCTGTA
The DNA here is from genome assembly GCA_004027375.1 of Macroglossus sobrinus. Taxonomy (NCBI): domain Eukaryota; kingdom Metazoa; phylum Chordata; class Mammalia; order Chiroptera; family Pteropodidae; genus Macroglossus; species Macroglossus sobrinus. The sequence goes on from PVKZ01002466.1 coordinate 25,527, forward strand.
TTCATATCTATAATCTGTCTATCCCTCTATCCCATGTTCTTGTGTCTATATCTATAGCACATACACCCACCCATATATCAGGACTTGGGTGCTATTTCTAGCAGGACTGGGCTTTTTCACTGTTCTAGTCTGGAAATAGTCATTTGTTCATCCTCTGAGATTGCTGGGGTCTTCTGGATGTCACAGGGCGGCCAAAATGATAGGGAATATAATAAGAAAAGACACGATTGCATATCCGAATTTTCTTTTCCTTCCTGCAAGAGTTTGATGTCACTGTGGCTTGGGTGGAAGTTCCATTCGGTTCTTATTTCTCTGCTCGCCCCTCGTGAGACCCTCAGCTCCCCGAGTCCCTCCATCTCTGTGTTCATGTTCAGTTCCCTCTTCCTCATCACTCTCCGATGCTGTCGTGAGATGCCGTGGCCCGGGCCTGGCCCACTGTGGGGAGTACCACTTGCCTCATCTCCTGCCCCCTGGAGTTAAACATCCGTTTGCTTCTGGTTCAGGGCTTCTAAAGCCACTGCCCCAGTTTTGAACTTTGTTATTTCATTCTCTCTGCAGCAGATTTTTTAAAAACTGCATTTTTTTTTTATCCCGTAGACACTTTTCTCCTCTTTTCATGTCTGTGATCCACTATTTTAATCATCCGCCTAAGAAGGTGAAGGGACCCGCTTGTGAGGAAAAATGGGTATGCAATAAAAGGAAATTTCCTTATGGTTTTTCATACTTTGAATGAGTAGTTGAACATCTCATAGAAAATAAAAGAACGCTATAATTAGCCTGCACATGAGACTTAACATGCAGGAATCAGGCTTCCTTTTATCCATGAAGATAATATGACAAAATGAATGTATTGGACCTATTTTTTCAGTCATGGAGGGAAAGGTGTGTATTGGGGCCCTGCTTACCTTTGTGGATGAGGACACGCGCCGATGTGTAGTTCAGATAAAGCATCTCTGACCACTTGACCTCTTTGGTGCTCTCCCATTAACTGACAGACCCCAGCTCAGAACTCCCTTGGGAGAAAGAGGCGAAGACTCATAGACTCAGCTTAGTCATTCGGCTATAAAAAGTCCTGTTGTTCCCTCGAAGAGTTTAATCCACCACCACCTCCTACTCCCCCACTTCAGCACTTAACTGACTATGGGGAAGTAAATAGGGCCCCGAGGGAAGGAGGCAAGCTCACGATTCCTTCCTTGCCCTCGGTGGAAGCTCAAAAGCATTTTTCCCTGAATAGATCATTTAATCTCCTTGTACCACGGCATCCTCTCTTGTGAGATGGAGGTCATAAGACTGGCATATTTCACAGGGTTATTGGGAGAGACTGTCTGGTTAGCCATTATAAAGCATTTTACAAATATGAGATGCTTTATACAGCCTAAGTAATTCTTGAAAGCATAAGATTTTGTACAGTTATCAAGTATTATCATTATGGCCTTTCTATTTATCTGGGCATTTATCTTTTCTTCCTCCTCTACTTTCCCCTTTTACATTATTATGTAGAGAAATAGAATTCCTCTTTTTTTTTCTTCTTCAAGAGGAAAGGTTTGAGAGAGTCTTCAGGAGAGGAAGAGCTCTTAGAAAGATTACTTGTCAATTCAAGTGCAAAAGTTTTCAACTAGAGAATTGGCACCAGTGTGTGAATGTGAATGCCTTCTGAAGAAAAAAGGATTTTGAAGTGAGAACTTAGATTTTTAAAAGACCCAAAAATAATCTTCTTAGGAAGTAACATCTGACAAGAAGAGTCAGTTGTTACTGGCATATAAGGCTGTGGTATAAATATTTGCTCTCCCTTGCCTACTGTTTGCTGAGGACCTGTTACATGCTAGGTGCAATATATGTTCTTTTTATTCTTCGCAATAACACCGAAGACGCTATCTCCATTTCATAGATAAAGGACCTGCCCAAAGTTCCATGAATGGGAGAGCACCCCAATCTTTCTGAATCCCAAAGCTGTGCACGCTAAGGCATATCGCCTTTTCATTATTCACTCACTATTGAGTGACACAGACAAACCAACGTGGCCCAGTTTGTCCACATAGTGATTGAGCTTCTCTCTTGTAACGGTGAGGGTGTGTGGTGCCTTATTGACTTGTTGGGATCCTACTCAGATAGCCATCCATTGTATTAGGACATACAGCATCGAAGTAAATATTCTTATAACTTTTCAAAGGGATGACATCTATGCCTTCTCAACAGTGGTAAATGTTGGCGCCATGAAATTTCTTTTGGAAGGTGACCAAAGAGAGGGAACTCTAGATGGAAGCTTGTGACTGAGGAATCAACAAAGCTCTCCTTACGATAGCTGCAGGAAAGAACAGAAATGATTTTTCTAGGTAAAATCATAGCAGTGTATAATCGAGTAAGTTTGGTTGAGAGCTCTAGTATGACTGAGAAGATAAAAGAGATAGATAGGGGTATTGTGATCTATAAAAGATAGCGAATCTTTCTACCTGTTCTAGTTAATGTGAAATAATTGTATGGAAAAAGAAGTGTTGGGCTACTACTAGGACAGAGAAAGCTATTTAACATTTTCAGTTTTTTAAAAAATGACATAATTAGAATATGTACTAATGCGTAAAAAAGTAGTAGAAGTCCAGAGAAGACTCTACACAATTAAAATTGTAACAAATTCAAATTTGCACCAAGTTTCCAGTTATCTGAAAATTAAAAATATATATATATTATATATTATATATATATATATATATAAAACCCTCCTTAAAGCCTCAGCTATTATCGTTGTGTAAAACAAGTCGAAATGCAGTATCTAGAATTATTTTCATGTCATCACAGGAACTTATTCATTAGGAAAGATACTGGTTTCATTTCTTAAGGCATCAACTAACCTTTGGAAACTGATCCTCTCTCTTTAACGACAAGTAAATATCACCAGCGATTCTATGAAGTGGTCGGTCCCAGATACCTGCTACTGAAATCCAAGGTTTTCAATTCCTTATGGTCCCCGATAGCATTAATCAAGGCAGCACAACTTACTTAAAAGGAACAGATGATTAATCTTGACAATAGTGATGTAAACAGAACTCTAATTCATGAATTGGTTATTACCGCTGGCCCCCTCTCCCCCACCCACCCCATCACTGGGGTATTAGCTCTTTGTCTGAGATTTACCTTGTCCCATGTGCATAGTATAAGAACAAAAGAGAGTTCTTTATCTTTAAACAGATCTCAGTTCAGCTTACAGAACAGGGGAAAAATGGCTATATTTATCAAGGTAGATTCTGTTTTCCAAAGTCTCTAATTTGAAACTGAAGAATGCAAGTCTACATACATCAGGTGTTTCTAAGCAAAACAGCAGCAGCAGCAGCAGCAGCAGCAGCAGCAGCAAAGCAGCAGCACTGGCAGCCGCAGCAAAGCATAGACATTTGTCATTCCTTAGAGCTGCCTGACAGTTCTGACAATTCATTAGGCTGAGCTGAAAAGAGGTTTAGAAAGCAAAGAAGGGACCGCAGGTACGAGAGTTGCTTTTGCATGATCCAGTAATGGCTGATTTGTATCGTTTGGGATGATGGATACACTGCTCAGATGGAACTCAGCAGGGTCTGCTCCCTTCTCGCCTCCCTTGATGTCCCCCTCTCCCAGCTTCCTTCCCCGAGAAGCCCCCAGGACATGGAGCATGAGCTGCCTCCCCCGTAGCGTTTCATCCTCAAATGTACGTTCACATGTATGTCGAGGAAGTGTGCCCCCTTTCCAAAGAAGCCGCTTTTGAGGCAGAGGGGACCACTCACTCACACACAGCATAGTGAAACCATGCCTCACTTCCCCATTCCTACCCGCTGTATGAGTCTTCTTTCTTCCCCCTCAACCTGCGCATCCAATGTCCCTGTCCCTACCGTGCGATCCTTTAACATGCCAGCGGCCCATCCTGCCCCTCCCCGGCTCACCACAGTGGCCTCACGTCTTTACAGACGGGAATGAAGGGCCCTCGGCCATCAGGTGTGTGTGTGTGTTTATTCCTTCGGGGGGGAGATAGGGAAGCTATTCCAGGCATTGTCCCTTTTGTGACCTATTGCACTCCCAGGGGGAGGCAATGTCTCATTTTTTAATTCTGACAAACAACAACTCTAGGAACTAGGGGTTCCTGTGGCCCCCTTCCCCCCCCCCCCACACACACACCTTGGGATGTGCATCACGGCGCATCAAAAACACATCCAGGCTTGTCTCGCTGGTCACTGCAACGTGGATGACCCTACTGCGGAAGGTGACTTCAGTTGATCAAAATGGGTGCTTATTATTGTCAGCCCTGTGTGCGATGCTTTGACGGAGACAGAGACATATAGGCTGTGCCTTTAAGACCGATAGTGCTACCAGGATTGAAGCTCATCAACAATTGTTTAGAAATCCACGCTACCCATCAACTATACATACGTCCTCTTAGTTGCTGACTTTCAAACATTCCTTAATCACTTTCTAAGCGTCCAGGAATTTCCCAGTGACTGGAGATTATCCTGTGGAAAAGAGAGCTGAAGTGTATGTTCTCACAAAGCTAACTAACGTACAGCACACAGATAGGCAGTTCCATCAGGGATTAAAACTAGAAACTGGATAAAAATTTGCACATTGAGATTGGAGTCGTTAAAATTAAATAATAGGACAGCCCTGGGGGAAAAAATGGTTATGTTATGCACTGAATGTTTACCCCTGACCCCTCAAATCTATATATGGAAGCCCTCCCTGGCAATGGGATGGTGTTTGGAGGTAGAACCTGTGGTTAGATTAGGTTCTGAGAGTGGAACCCTCGTGATGAGATTGGTGTAGAACAAGCCACGGAGGGACCTCTCACCAAGAACGGAACTTGAAAGTCCCAGCCTTGATCTTGGACTTCTCAGCCTCCAGAACTGGGAGAAATGCATGCCTGCTGTCTAAGCCACCCACCTCCGTGGCATTTTGTGACAGCCTGAAGTGACGGAGACAGGCAGGATGGCTGGCTTAGGTAGGGTCAGAAGGAAGGTCTTATTTGAGGAGGTGACATCTGAGATGAGGATGGCAGCACTCATCACAACACCCCGCCGGGGAGATCTTATTTCTAATTCCTCATGTTTTCTGAGGAAAGAAGAGAGGCATGTATGGCTTGAATAAGGTGACCAAAAAAGACTAGAGAAGGAGTTCTCTGACAATAGGATTTGGCTTTTTTTTCCCCACAGCTGTCTTCTCAATGCTCATGAAAAGTACATGTCACATAGCACATCTTCAACGAAGATTGGTTCCCAGTAGAATAAATGCAGGGAAGAGTGGTGACAAGATGGGATTGGGGAGGAAAATGGGAACCAGATCACGAGTTGGAATCACTGTGAGAAGTGTCTGTTTTATTCTAAGTAGAAAAAGAGAGTAGCGCCGATTAATTTATATTTTTAAAAAGATGCTCCAGAGAACCCAGTGGATTAAACCAATGCAAGATATTATTTGAGACCGTGGTATTTCTTGGTTCTTTGATTTTGTCCATCCTGCTTCATTCTCTACCATGTATATATTTTTTTCTTTTGTCAAAAGAGCACCCCCTCAGTTATTCATGTGCCTCTAAACCCTACCTCAGGGTCTACGTCTAGGGAGCCTGACCTAAGATAACTCACATGGGGCAAATGAGTCTCAGGGGAGAGGATGCCAAGGACACCATTTGCAGATGCAATACAGAGCCAAACGAGAATTCAAGAAGGCGACGATGAAATTCAAGCTAAGAAAGCTGGCGGCATAACGTAGGCTTCGTTAGGGATCAGCTTTATGACTGGAAATAGGAAGGATTATGAATGCCAACAAACAATATTCAAGTGTACTTTTTTAAAAAGAAATTTGGTCGTTTTTTTCCACCTGAATTCACCTCTTGGGAAAGAGAAAGAGAAGCAAGGAGTAGAGAATGGGAAAGAAGAAGGAGAAGCACACGTTTCCGTGTGTGTGTGTGTGTGTGTGTGTGTGTGTGTGTGTGTGTGAGAGAGAGAGAGAGAGAGAGAGAGACACACACACACACACACACAATGAGAAAGATGGAAGCTGTTAGGCCAATAACATGGTGCTCATGGGGTCCAGGTTGCAGAAAAATCCCTTTAAAAAAAAATGGCTTCCCAAGCTCACATTGGGAAATGTTTCCGATGATCATTTGTTCCGATGCTGAAAATAAATAAAAGAAAATAAATCTCACCAGATAACCAAGAAGGCGGCCCTTTCACGCCAGCGTTACTAGGAGAAAAAGAATCACAGCGCCGAGTAGGGTGCCCACCGCAGACCATGCCATCTTCTCATCAACTTAATTGAAGCCATTCTGTCACAAATGACCGTCCATCGGATCTTCCACTGTTAGTATGTCGTGACATTCCATATAATGAGAGGTCTCCTAACATCCAAAGGGGAAGATTCACTCATTTTTTTTTATGACTTGACTTTTTGTTCCTGAGTCATCACGATACTACCGTAAAGGTGTACAATCTCATTAAATCTATGAAAAAGTGGTCAACTCAGAACTCAAAATATGGACATGTATTTTCCTAACACGTCTTTTTGATTTTTTTACATGTGCCCAATTCTATTCGTATTTTTTACCTTTTTCTCCTCAATAATATGTTATTGGTTCTATATCAGATGTTGTTTCTTATATAACGTAAGAACCAAAGGCACCATAGTACATAAGTTTTATTGATTGGGGGAAAAGTTGATGAAAAGTACAAATGAAATATTCCATAATTTAAAAGTGAAAGCTTTGACAGTTTCTCCCTCCAGTGATGTTGCTATAACCAGAAGCAGACCATCATCTACACTGTGAACAACTAGTAGATCTATATAAAATACCAAAAATATCATGTTTGAAGGAATCTCATGGGGCTGAAGATAAAAAGTCAAGTTTGGGCTTGTCAAGTCAGCTGGGACTTAAAAGCCCATATGCCCAGAAGAAAGTGAGCTACACTGAGGTGAGTTTAATATTTTGTGTCAGCTGTCCCCATGAAAAATTTGCAAATTCTAACGTTGCACAAGGCCAAAATGCCAAGAAGCCCAATACCTATCTCACACCAATTCCAGATGAATTGAAGATCCAAAAGTGAAGACTAAAATAATAAAGTTTCCAGAAGATAATAATGTGGTAAACTATCATCACCTCCTTAGAGCAGGCAGCAGCTTATTAAATGGAATACAAAATGCAAGAAGCAAAAAGAGCCATATTGAAAAAAATAGTGCACAGTTAATAATGAAGTAGGAAAATAAAAAAAGATTTCAACAGACACTTCTCAAACTATCCAAATAGTCAGTAAACCTTAGAAAAGAATCATGATACATCGGTCTCATGGAAAGTATATCGAAACCACATTGAGATTCCAGTATCCATCCACCAACACGGCCGAATTAACAAGATTAATTGTGGGAAATGTTGGCAAAAATGCAGAACAATTGAAACTCTTACAACCCGGGTGTGTAAATGTTTGACACTGTTTTAACAGAGTAAATACCACAATGCATTGAAGCTGAATATATTCACGCACTGTGTGTGACCCAGCTGTGTTCCTAACAGATATACACTGATGTGTACTGAGAATCACGTGCAGGGATGATTATAATGAACTATTTGTGATAAAAAATTTTTTTTAAGTCCATCAACTGTAGTTCATATAAATACATTGTGTTCTAACTGATCGATGGAGTATTATACAGCAGTGGTAATGAACCACAGCTGTACACAGCAATACGTTTTACAAACCTAATACTGAGTGCAAGAAACCAGACACAGAAACCAGAATCTAGACACAAATTCCAAACGCACACAGGTCAAAGCAGGCCACACTGCCTGGTGTAGCCATAGATGGGGCATTACAGCTGGAACAAGGTGTGAGATGCTTGCAATATTCTGGTTCTTCATCAGTGTGGTAGTTCTACAGGTGGGCTGGCTGTGAAAATTTACCCAACTTTATATACTAATTATCTGTGCACTCTCTATATGTTTGTAATTCATTAAAAAAAGAGGAAAAGAAAAATTACTTTCAAAATCAAGGCCTTTCAAAATGAAAATATTTTTTAGCTTTACATCCATGTTTTCAGAGAGAATTCTCACAGATGGGAAAAACTGTCATGCTCTAGCTATGCGAGATTTTTTCTTTCCCTGTGAAATGTGAACATTTTAAGCAAGGACCAAAAAAAAAAAACCAATTTTGCCTAAGGCAAATATATGAAAATTCTTGGAGCAGAATCACTGAAAGCGAAGTGTATATTTTCACCATATGAATCACAATGAAAAGGGGAGCTTTATTTTTTGTTAAACCTGGCTAAAGTTTTAAGTTTACTAATGTTATAGCAAAACAACAGTGTGACGTCACCCCACCATGCATTGCATTGCAAAATTAGACTGGCATAAAGAAAAAATTACTTGTCTCTGTTATTCTATTTACACCATCTTATTCCTGAAAACACGCGCGCGCGCACACACACACACACACACACACACACACACACACATACACACATACACATCTTACACAGAGTCTTTTCCTTATAAGATAAAAATTCATGTATTCTTATGTGACATATTTATAATTTTTAACTTTTTTTTTTACATGCATGCACATGTATATGTGGAACCGTGAAGTTTTCATGAGTTATGCAACCCTAACTCAGTAAATATTGATCAGCTTCTTTGAAACACACAGCAGTATGGAATTCTTATCAACTTAATTTAATTTCTCCATCTTCATCCACATATGTGTAGAGAGAAGCAAACATATGCATATTACACACATGCTTTAGTGAAACTGGGCAGTTTATCTTGAATAATTCATTGTTTATGGAGCGGGTAATTGGAATATAATTTAAGCTCCATCTTAGCAGCGCCGAACAGTATTTGAAAATAGAAAACTAAACATACGAATCTGTTGTTCGCTCTCCAAGATGTCACCAGGCATATCCATTGGCAAGCTGCATAAGCAATAGTGTCACAGCACAGGACAACTGAAACGCTGACAGGTACTTGCAGGCACAGCCCTGATGAGGTCAAATACCCCTAAACCTGCCTTGTTTGCTGATCTTTTAATCGGATGCAACTCGACTGTGGCCATAGCACAAGGCTTTCTGACAGTCTGTGACAGCATATGACAGCAAAATATTTTGATTTTGCGCCATTTGATATTCCAGATATCTCACAGCCCTCGTAAACTGGCTCAGTGTTTTATGGAAAATGATACAGGCAGTTAATGGTCTTGGATGCTTGCAGTGTCTCTTGGATTTCAGCTGGATCCTAAGTTAGTGAATGTATCTTACATGTCGAGAGTACCAAGCCATGTGGACCACGTGACCCCAAGGGCTTTGCTTAAGAAAAGAAAAATAAATAAATAAGTGCGAACTCACAGCCCAGCACCCAGAGTTGTCAGAGGGTCCCAGGAAATAAGAACGTCTTTTCTTTTTTTTTTTTTTTAATCTTTCTGAGTTCCTTCCCAACAGTTGTAGAAGGGACTTTTTAGGTAGGGGAAAAAAAATATGGTGCAACTTATCAATCTTTTACTTAAAACACTTTTTAAAAATTCTTCTTATTCCAATCTCTTTATAAACTCTTGGGGGCTATGACTAACCATGATTTGGGAGGGGGAAAAATGAGAAAAATGTGCTGGAAACTCTTTTTTTAACAAGCTCACCCATAGGCCCCTGAATACCTTCCACCAAGTCTTTTCCCATCCGTTATTTACAGGATTTGAAACCTAAGCAAAACAGAATTAAAATTGCATTAAATTTTCATTATCATGGAAATCATTTCGTGATTTAAATGCATACCCTTTGGATGTTGATAGTTTTAGTTGTCCTGGAATAAAACAGACGTACCCTGTGGGATTTCCCCCTGAATTTAGAGTGGCATTCCAAGGTCCACCTCGACCATCTTCCTGTGCTTTGTCTTGTTAACTCTGGTTGAGCTATGCTGGGTTGTTTACCTCGAACACACCCAGTTCGTTTCCACTTAAGGGCTCTGTACTTGTCCTTCCCTCTGTCCTGAATGTCCCCTCCCACCCTGGTCCTGACAGAGCTTGCCTCTTTGCATTCATTCTGCTCTCTCTGGTCACACTGACTGATGTCCCTGACATGTCCCCAGGACAAGACATTCTCATTGTACCATTTCACTTTCCAGTGCTCTTCTTCCTTGTGTGACCTGTTCTCCCCAGCAGGACGTAAACCTCGTGGCACCAAGGACCTTGCCCGTCTTCTTCATTCCTCTGTCGGCAGTTATCTTAAACACCATCTACACGGAGAAACTGTTCAGTAGCTCCTGTTGATTGGAGTTAGCACTGAAAGATTCATCACCAAATAAAGACCCAAGGATTTATTGTTTAATGTAGTGAGACCAAAGGGGAAATGCAGTTTGTATTGACCCAGACTAGAACGATCACCGGTTACAGCTGCAGGTGTTAGGTGCACAGTTTCAGTGGCTGTTTTAGGTGGACATGACCATGTAAGCTGTCGCCGAATTCCTCCTTAGTGCTATCTTCAGCCAGATTTCTGAAACATCAGAAGACTGGTATCAGACCTCACTTTATTCACATACCCAAGTAAAGTCACTTTCGACTACAGAAGAGACAATAAGTGGTAACCAGATTTTTGTGTAATGAATTTACATCACTGAGAGTTTAGGAGAAATGTAAAGAGGCAGAATGTAATGTATTTTCTAGTTTAGAAACAGACTCCTTAAATCTATCGCCGTGACCTCTACATCCCCTGTAGTCTCCTAATTGGCCTTTGTCCTCCTTCCCCTGCTGCAAGAAGCTTTTTCCAAAAATACTCTCTCTAAAGCTCCATGCACATGTAAAATAGATATTTTGAAACAGAAAAAGCAGGACAGAAAATGACCCAGATGGTCTGATGTTTGGGGCACACACAGCCCCTGGCAGGAGGCGGTGACCTCAGCAAACATGTGCATGCATATCTCAGAACTTTGGGGCGTGATGATGGACGGGACCAGCTCAGGAGCTACTGGGTCAGGGATGAGGGTGGGGGTGAATTGTCTTTCTCTGTCTTCACACTCTCTTCCGTGATACAAGGGAGGTGGTGTCAGCCTTGTGAAATAAATGATATAAGGGTTTGATTTAATATGAAATGCTTCTGACCACTTAGGAGTAGCAGGAGGTACGGACATAATAAAAAATGCACGAGGAATTATTTTTTTCTTTTTGCCATTGGAGAAATACACACACACACACACACACACACACACACGTGTGTGTGTGTGTGTGTGTGTGTGTGTGTATTTGAGTCAGGACTGTTGTTGAAAAGACTTGGAGTCCTCCTGATTGCGACAGACTGCAGTTCTGTGACTTCTTGCTTGTAGAATTTTGGGTGGTAACCAGCATTCTCTGTGCATGGATTTCTTATTTTATGAAGCCGGAACCGTAGTGCTGACTTCATGAATTAGACGTGATTGGAGCATTTAATGTGATGACAAGTAAAGCTTCTAGAACAGAGCCTGCATGTAGTACATATTCAATAAATATTAGCTGTAATACCTGTTTGGTAAGAATCATAACCAGTACTTGATCTTATTCTCTAGCTGCACCACCCTGAGCAATTATAAGGTTAGTAGGATTGCTGTAGATTTTCTAATATGATTACTAATGCACAGCATACAAGGAGAGCCATTTTTCAACCTAGCCGATGCATATTCACATCTCAGCTCAAGCAGTTAATGTAGCTTTGTGAACTCATATAAGTTTTTGTCTTCTCTCTAAGTCTCAATTTTCTCCGTCTATAAAAAGTAGATAACAATGTTCACTCCCTGCTCTTTATATTAGAAATAATGCATGTATAGTAGCTAGTATAATATTTGGTACCTAGGAAAGCATAGTATTGATGTTAGTTATCATTCTCCAAATGGTTATTACATGAATAGAACTATACTTCTATTTCAAGCATCTACTTATGTGAAATGAAGTAAATCATTCAGACTTGAAAATAATTGTGTCTTGATTCTCCATGACAGTATAGATCTTATCCATAGAGTCTATTATTTCTTCCTCCTGAAGGTGTTAAATCTCACTCATCATGTATATCCCGAGCATCAGTACGTGCTGGTACTTCAGTTAATTTGTATTGGCACCAACAAACATAGCATGCTGTTCTGCCTTCATTAGTATTTAATGAGCACCATGTATGTACCATGAGGAAAATAAATATATGGAAACATAAGGGCTAACAATCTTACTGGAGAAATAAGGCATAAACAGCTAACAAGTTGGAGCATAAGTGAGTCAAAAAAAAAATTAGCTCAGAAAAAAAAAAAAACACACACACACACAAAAACAAAAACCCAGCACGAGCATTGTTTAAGGTCAAGGCCAGAGCAGAAGTAAAAGTGGGAAGAGGGAGGAACATGCTCTTGAGTGAGCTGTGCTGAGCTCCAGGCACGGGGGGCCTAGGATGGTGGTCAAGTCTGTGAGGAGAACATAGCTGATGGAGGGAAAGGTGTCAGCCCAAGCAAGAGCCGAGAAACCCCACGTGTGGTTCCAGAGCAGTGGGTAGCATGAGTTAGAATTAATGGCTGGGAAGGTGATGGGAAAATGCCGTCCGATTGGGAAGGGCCGTGAACCTTAGATAAAAGGTTCGAGTTTTTCATCGACAACAGTGAAATCATTCAAGCTTTTGCAAACAGTGACACGAACTAAGCAAGGCTCTGCAGAGATGAGTCTGATTTTCACAGGAAGGAGACGCTGGAGCAGGAGCCACTGGAATGCAAGAGGCATTTATGGTGTCTTTTTAGTTGTCCGAAGATGCAATTGCTAGACAGAGGGAACCTGGGAAAAGAAAAAAAAAATGTCAAGTTGAAAGCCATCTTAAAAATAACTGGCAATGAGGAATTTATTAGATAAGACAGTAGTTGGCAAGATGATCAAGGCAAGGACACAGCAAGACTAGTGAGTGGGCGAGCTGGAGAACAAGACCGACCTTATTTCTGGGATAGGGCTGTTGTGAGCCTGGCTGGTTTAGGAAAGAAAGACTTCAGTGACTTGATGCATTCTCCACTCCCCACATGCTAACATCCGTTTACCTGTCCATGTTCTTCTCCTGATTCAGAGTCTTGAAGAAACGGAATGTTGTCTTCCTTTTGGTGAATCCATAAGCATTTCTTCTTGTGTAGAGTTAGCCCTTGACTTTTTTTTTATGGATTTTTTTTTCAAGGGACCATCCCTGATATGCTTTTGACTTCATCTCATTTATTCAGGATCATATCTTTTATTATTATTATTATTATTTAAGAGCCATTTTCTTAAGATTTGGTCAATCCTACAGCTAGACAACAAACTTGAGTCTATCAAAATGTAATTTTGGATACCCCTAACTTTATAAATATTTTTGGTGTCTTAGAAATTTGGAAGGAAAAATAAAACCTATGGGGTGAATTCCACCCTCACCTCCCCACCCCCCGCCACTCCTCCGTTCCTATAAAATCCTTTAAAATGGCAGGGACTGTCCACTGATTTCCTGTAAGCCACACAAAATTGTCTGTTGTTGTTATAATTCTGTAGGCATCCCGCTCCTGGTACAATGATGTATGGGGCAATCGTCTGGTAGGGGCTGATGGGATGTAAATGAAACTAATTAAGGAAATGTCAAACATAATTAATAAAACAGGTTTAAGTTGCAGAAGCCCTGTCAGCGGAATGAATGGAGCCGAGCGGCGCTCACCCCACTGTTGGGTGCACTTTTCCCCTCTCCCATCTCCTTTCTGGGCTTTATGTAGAGCCGTTCAGCTAGATCCCGGAAAGCCACTCGGAGCTCCCTTCCCTGCTTCACCTTCTCTCCGCCTGATCCCAGGGAGAGGAAGGGATATAAATTTGCTTGTCGGCCTACAGCCTGGAAAAAATTAATTGCCAGCTCCTCATCTTTCTCAAGTACTACAGGACATTAACATAACCAATTTGCTCGAACTCCTCACTGGCTGCCTAATAGAGCATCGGACCGGCCGATAAAAACAGGGTGTTGCTGATGCCACCTTATTATTGCCGGCGTTTTCATAACATCCAAATATCGCCGCAGTGTGATTCACGGGCTCCGTTTAGTACTGATAAGAACAGAAACAGGAAGGGGGGTTGGAAATAACAAAGCAGGCAGGCGACCTATAATTACGGCGAGCAAATTAGGGTGCGCGGTAGAGTCGGTTACACTTGCCTAGAGGTGACGATGCCCAGGAACTTTGCCTTCCCCCGGGGACGGCAAAAATAATGGATCCCCTTGCAGCTGTGGAAGACGGCTGTCATCAGGACCACGTTTGCATAAGTTAGGCTGATGGTGCGGCTCTGAGGTTGGCCTGCAGTGGTCCCGTCAGCTCCAATAATGTCAGCCCCTGTACAAGACACTCAGAAACCCACCAGCTCCCGGAGGGCTGGGTAGCAGGAGTGGGATCCTGGGGGAAGATTCTGGCTTGAAAGTCATCGACTGCGTTGGCGAGAACCATTTCAAGCCTCTGCACTTCTCAGACAGGTGATAACCTTGAAAAACAGAGACCAATCAGGTTTTAAATGGACAGATAAAAATGAAATGTGGTTTCTGTTAACTACATACTGCTGCCTACCCTCCTTCCTGCTTTTTCAGTTCAATTTATGGACACGCGCGCACACACACACAGACCTGCCTGGTATCTAATGCCATTTGACAAATATTAATTGAACATCTACATTGGCCAGACTCAGTGGGAGGAAGAAGAGAGAAAGACACCATGCCTATACTCAAGAAGCTTAAAGGATCAATTCTGAATTCAAATTTATTAAAAGAAACCCACACAGGTTTTCTTTTGTAAACAGATTTTTCTAGAAAAAGCCATTTGTGATCTATCCTCTGAGGGCTGGATTGGATTGGTATCTAACAAATCAGAAGACGATTTCAAAAAATAACACTCAGTTTGCCAGCACGGGTAATAACATCAGAGGTATGTGCTTGCTTTCAATGAAAAGTTTACAGTAGAGTCAGAAGTTATAATACCAGACAGAGAAAGCACAGTAAGCCTACGACATCAAGCTACTTTGGAAAACAAGAAAGTTTTTCAAATGGGATCAGGCCAAAAGAACACAAGAGCCAGCTTGGACGGGCTGCCACTGGCCAAATTTGAGACTATAATCGATCATAACATATTAAACTTAATATCTTATAATAAAATTCCAGGGCGATACAAGAGAGAAAATCAGCAAAAGTTTCTTATGTGGCAGTTGACCACATCCACTGTATTATTCCTTCAACTTTTCTTTGTTTCACATTTTCTAAAATAAGAAGTCTAGGGGGGAAAACCTTCCATGGAGTTAATTATATGAAATCCATTCTGATTTAATCTAGCTAGTCTATGGGCCCAGACTTGGATCCTCTCACCTACCTACCCATCCATCTAGCTGGATGAATTTACACCCATTTTGAGTGCTGATCCTCAGAGAGGTTGACCTTTACCGTAGATCACACAGCCAGTGACTGGAAGAATTAGGAATTGAAACTTTTCTTTATATTCTAAAGACACATTCTTTCTACAAGCAGCCTGTTGTCTCTTCCTCACAACCATGCTATCACAGTTTGCTAAGGACATACAACGGTTTCAGGAATAAAAATGAAGACAGATTATCTGTGGATTATATAGGAAAATTGAATTTAGAGTAGCATCTTGAAATACCTTTGAGCAAACCTGAAATTCAGGCCAAGCTTACCTCCTATGCCTTTTGCCTTTAAAAAAAAATTTTACTTTTTGAGCTCTTCTCTAAATTCTCCACTGGTCTTCAATGTTTTTCTCCTCTTTCTCCCCTTTTCTACTGTGACTCTTTAGTCTGAACTTAACCTAGTATTTATGTTACCTCTGTGTCAAATTAAGCTTTAGCTTTAACTTGTGGAATGAAAAGTTGTTCTTGGAGCCCGGAGCAACTCACAGTGCCAGAAAATAATAAAAAAAAAAAAGTTCTCCAAAAATAAAAAAAATTAAAATTCATAAAAATAAAGCTACATCAAAGGAACACAGGAAAAAGAGCTCCTCGTGACCAAAGTTGAAATAATTTGAGCAACAAAATAAAGAGTCTCGTTGGATTATAAACCAAAGTGTAAAGGGAATATCCATGAGTCCATATGGATGTAAGTAAATACTTGATTAAGTAAATAAATGGGAGGGAAGAGACGACTCATCCATGCAGAAGAATTCTGAATGATTTATGCAGGGGCCCCCACCCTCAAGGCGATGGAGCATAACTCCTCACCTCTTAGGTACGGGCTGCACCTTCTGCTGTACGGTGCTTCCCAAAGAGCACAGTATGGAAATGTGGGAAGTGGGAGGAAGCAGCTTCTCAGCGGAGAGACCTGACAAGCACGACCTCACCTCAGAGATCAAGGTCAACATCACCAGTGAAGAGCCCTGTAGAGAGTTCATGCCCTCGATACGATGTGATGAGAATGGCACTTTACCTCTGCACTCTTCCTCCCCCAATCCCATATCCCTAGTCTAATCGTGAGAAACACATCAGACAAAAATCCCAGTCGAGGGGGATGCTACAAAACAGATGACCTTTAATCTTTCAAATTGTCTGGGTCATCAAAAGCAAGGACATCTGAGAAACTGTCCTAGCCCCAAAGAGCCTAAGGAAACATGACAACTAAATGTCAGGGGGCATCCTGGACGACACCCTGGAACAGAATATGATATTAGGTAAAACCTAAGAAAATCTGAATAATGTATAGACTTGAGTTAATGACATGTCAATAGTAGCTCATTAATTAAAACAACTGAACCATAGTGATATAAAATGTTAATAATTGGGGAAACCAGGTATGAGACTCACGGGAACTGTATATATTTTACTGTGTATGAAAAGAGAAGAGATAATAAAGGGAAACATACAAAGGTTGACCTTGGGTAAGGAAATTATCGAGGGCCCATGGCAGAGACAGTGTCCGTGTGGGAGGGCATTATTCTGGAAGGAATTTTAGAGACAATGTGGTAACAGCTCAGAGGACTGATATTTTCCCGTAATATAAATGGTGCCCTGCCCAGCCTTGGATTAACCTGGATTTTACATCCACATTCTCCCTGTAACAGAAGATTTCGACAACTATCTTCATAGTAAGGAAAAATAGAAAAATATAGTACTACAGAAAGAGTTTCTTAAAGCAAAGGGTTGATGTCTATACATTCAAAACAGTAGAACCAAGATGTAGGTAAGCAGATAATTTGGGATGTATTTGTGGTGAGCCCGGCTTCGATCAGAGCTAACTTCTCTATATGAGCTGGCCTCTCGAGGCTGGCTAGACCCCACAAGACTTAACACCCTCATGGGGCTTCCATTCTAAGATCACCAGTAGCAGGCAATGATTGCATAAGAATCCCCCCAAAGGTTTCTTGTGCTTTATACTCATTTGCCTGAAGAAAAAGAAGTGGGGGGAGGAAGAGATAGACAAGGAAGAAATCAACTCACTATTTTGAGGCATGTTCTTCTATTTTTCTCCAAGAGAAAAAAAAAATAAGTTGCATTTTAGACATTGAAAATGTTTGCCATGCTAGTTTTTAAGACTGCATGGTTCCGTGCTCTGGTTCTGGTGTCGGGCACCGATACGAGTGGAGAACCCAAATTACACAGGAGCTGGGAAAGGAGGAAACAGAAGATCGATTTGTCTGGTTTTCACAGCATTTTCATGAGCATGCCATGGAGTGTGCCATGGAGAGCCACGCAGAGGAAACACAGCTTGCAGATTGAAAGTGAGGTGTCACAGAGAATAAATCAGACCGCATTCTGGCCTGGCAAGTTTCGCCGTGTTTGAGAGTCCAGAGATTTTCTCTGTTTCGTTACCTACCTGTGTAGGAAGGGAGAAGAGCAGGATGACAGGATGACACCAGATCCTTCGGTCTCTCCCTCTGTCTCCCTCTCTCTGTCTTCCCATCTCTCTCTCTCTCTCTCTCTCTGCCTCTCTCATCAGCCTTCGTTCTAATTAATCCTCTCCCTTATCACGTCCCTCCCCTTCATTTCTGTCATCTCCATTTTACAGTATCACTTGCCCAGTGAAAAGAGGCTCCGACACATCCTATTTAGAACGCGAGTGTCTCACTAGGGGAGACAAGTCTTTTTTTTTGAGGTCATTTATCTAATTGCTCTTTGCAGATAAGAATTAATTAGCCCGATTATTTTTCTTCGTTTTTGGATGGGTTCCCCACCTGAAGAGAAGGAACTCCTGGGTGTCAGTGATTAATGGCTCGGCCGGAAGCTTGCTGCCTCCCATTTGTAATAAATGCCGACGCACTCTTCGGGTCACATTAAGAACGAGGCAGGTTGCGGTGTAATGTACAGGATAATAAAGCACTTGGATAAATAGGGGCAGCAGCATTTGATTTTGATTAAATATTTTAATGCATCAAAGGGTGAAGGAATTTCAAGACACGGAAGGTAAAAGCCCCCATTTAGGGCCGATTCTCTCTCTTTCGTGAGGCACAAAACATCTCCAGGATCCATGAGAGCGAGTGACATGTCCAGTGTAGGATTTGTCTAAAATGACCACAGTGATCTGTGGGGTTTTGTTTTTTGGTGTTGGCTTCCTCTTTTGTTTCTCTGCCAGAGAATACTTAAAACATATTCAGAGCCCAGGTCCCTTTTATTTCTAGAATGGAAAGAAGTGAGCTTCTTTTTGGTTGACTTCCAAATTAGTCATCGCTGGAGTGTGTAGGTGAGGTCCCCAGACCTCAAAATAAAGCAATTACATTAAACAGTGAGCAAACCAAGGTTGTGATAAAGGCCTGCTAATGTGAAATAAATCTGTAAAGAAGACATTCAAACCCGTGAGTGATTTCAGAGGGTGTCTCAGGCCATTGGTCTGCTCTAACAAACCACCATAGACGGAATGGTCTACATAATGAACATTTATTTCTCACAGTTCTGAAGCCTGGGGAGCAAGGTCAAGATTCTGGCAGATTCGATGCTTAGGGAGGGCTGCTTCCTGGTTTGTAGGCTTGCCTTCTCGCCATGTGCTCATGTGGTGGAAGGGGCGAGCTAGCTCTCTGGGGCCTCTTTTCTGAGGGCATTAATCCCATTTATCAGGACCCCACCTTCCTGACCTACTCACAACCCCCCAAAGGCCCTACCTCCTAATACCATCTCACCGAGAGGTGGGGTTTCGACATATGGATTTTGGGGATACCCATCGCAGAAGGCAAGTTTTAGATTCTGTGGGTAGTTCAGGTAAAGATAGGATTTTAAGTAATCCAAGAGTACTGCGTCCTTTTTTACATTTGTAGTAGAAGTCTCTAAATACAGATTTATTCGTGTGTACACATGGTTACTTTAGGGTAATAGAAGACAAGCCCAGGAGAAATTAAGTGTTTTGTGAAAGGTCATGTTTACTGACCAAGTTAGGCAGAGCCAGATCTGGAATAGGCTGCTACTGATTATATACCTATATTTTTGTTTAATATCTATCTATCTATCATCTGTCATCTATATATACATGCATGTATGTATATATGTACGTATGTATGTATTTATCTATCTAGGTATGTCTGTCCACACACTAATAAATAAAGTAGGCCAAATTTAATATTTATTTGATGATAAACAAGGTACTATTGTTACCTATTGCCCTGTTGTTTTTATTAAAATAGAAGTGTTGAATAAAAACTTTTTTTTGAATAGAATACTGTCCAAAAAAGCAATATTTTCTATTAAAGGATTATCTCAATAATCAGGATGATTTGATTAGTAAAAAAGAATGTTCTCCCACCCCTGGCCCA
This sequence comes from Macroglossus sobrinus, assembly GCA_004027375.1. Taxonomy (NCBI): domain Eukaryota; kingdom Metazoa; phylum Chordata; class Mammalia; order Chiroptera; family Pteropodidae; genus Macroglossus; species Macroglossus sobrinus. The sequence continues at coordinate 45,223 of PVKZ01002466.1, forward strand.
AGAGGGTAAATAATAGAAATTTAGTCTCATTAAGTGGCATTACTGAAAACGATTAAATCTAATATGTTTTCTTTCACTTTGCAGAGGCCCAACCTGTAATTAAGAAACTTGTGTGACGTTCTATTTAGTAATTTTCATCCTATATTCTATTTTTCTATAGTGTAAATCTATTAAATAAACAAGAACCTGCACATAGCAACTCTTTAAAAATCTTAATATTGTTTGAATGAATGAGTTCAGTAAAGGAACAATTAAATATGGATGATTTGATAAAGTTAGGCAACCTCACTCTTTTGTCTTCCATTTCTTATTGTCAGCCCTTGTCTCTTAAGTAAGAGGCCACAGAAACTACTATTTCAGAAACCTCCAGCTTACCAGTTTTATTGAAAACCCTCTTGGATACGATAATATGGACACTTGCTATCTGTTCTGTATTATTCAGATAACACAATAGGAAGATCTCTTCTATGTCAAAGGAAAAAATTCTCTTATGAATCCTTTAAACTCACCTACTCGTTTCAGATTATTCCTATTACTTTAAGAAGATTTCCGGTGTCATTTGTTGGTTTTGTTCATCAACAAGAGCCTGTTTTTGTGCTGTTTTTTTTTTTTTAAATCTCCCCGTAATCTCTGAGCTCCTGTGTAATTATAAATAAGGAACTTTTCCTCACCGACCACCTGTCAAGATTTCAAGGGCTATTCTACAGTGAGAGAATGTTTCTGTTTGCTTCCACTCTCTCTGCACAAAAATGGACGAAATTAGCTACCAAGCTGTCGAGCCTAGATAGTCCCTGCTGCGTTCTCTTCTTCCTCTCAGGCTGTTGGAAAGGATTATGGGCGAGGGTGACATCGTCTGCAGGGCACATCAACATGCTTCCAATCGCCTGATCTCATGGGAGAACTAATTTTCCTGTGATGATTCTAAATGGACATTTTTCTCCGTAATTTGTGTCTTTTGGGTTTAAATCGATAATTTATTCAGAAGACAGGAGTCAGAATGCTTGGATTCAAAACATTGGCAAATCTGTTGTGGGTCTAAAAAAAAATAATAGGATGGAAAGAAATTATAGACGTCTTTAGTGGTCAAAAATGTAGAACAGTTAATTTATCAGGCTAAGCTTCTATCTGTAGTTTGAAAAAAAAAAAGCCATATTATGAAAGGACTGTGTTTCTCTTATAACCCTCTCCCTGATCCATTGCCTTTACTCATTAAATTTTAAATAAGCTTTTAAAGCAGAAATGTAAAAAATCAGATTGGGTCAAGCATTGCAAAACTTCAAATAGAGATAATAATAGCATCCACCTCATGGGCTTGTGCTGAGGATCTACTGAGTCTGTGTTTATAAAGGGTTTAGAAAAAGGCTGGCACTTAGCTACCATTGCGTATGCACCTGTTAGTTAAGAGTCAAGGATTCCTACACACCTGTCTTGCCCTTGCACCTTGAAACTATGCTGAGCCTGGAAACTAGATGTAATGTGTAGACTGGATCATTTCAAACTTAGGTTTCCCAATGATAATTATGCAAATTGTAATCCACTATCTTTGGTTGAAGATCTATTCAAGAAAAGTAAGCTGTATAAAAAGGGATTCTATCACTCTATTAAACAAAATGCGTGTCTGGCCACCTATGTCACGACAGTAGCATATTGTAGGGAATCATATTTTGGGTAACTTGAAGCCTTATCTAGAAATTTGGAGAATCACCATTTATGGCATACTTCCTTTTTGCTGAAATGGAAGTTCTAAAACTTCTAATGAACAGCAAATTTGCAAATATTTTTTTCTAACATAATATGCTTTTTTCTAATATAACACATGTGGACATCTACTTTGTTAGTGCAGGGAAGGAAAAACAATGATCCCCTTACCCTTCCTGGCTTGAGACCTTTGTAAGAAAATCAAGTAGCAGTTGATGGACATGCATACCGAGGAAAACGTTGTAACTCTCAGAGGTAGCTTTGAACTCCAGATTGCATACCATATTCAAGGAAAGATAAAGAAAGGTTCATACTGACACCTCCAATTTCAGTTCAACATGACACAATTCTTCCTAGCCTTCCCCCTTTTCCACAACTGTAAATAGCTCCTCTGACAATGTGAAACTTGTCTTCAAGGTATTTACCTGCCGTAATGGTAAATACCATGCACTCGGGAAAGAAAAGGGAAGTGAAGGGAAGAGATCAGAAGGGCAGGGAAGAGAAGCTGCGAAGGGAAGGTTTAAAGGCAAAGAAAAATAGGAAGAGAAAGTAGAAAGAAATGGAGATGAACATATTTGTAAAATATCATATAATCATACAAATGAATGACTAAAAAAGAAATGAAAAAAAATACCAGTCTCAATTTTTGATTCCTAGATTCAATAGATATAAAATTACTCTGCCAAATCGCTATAAATATTTCTGAATATTTTCTTCCGATTTCAGTATTTATCTCATTGCATATGAATAACCCAAACAGTTCAGGGACCCCTCACTGAAAACTAAATACTTCAAAACAATTTGAATGTTTCTAAGTCCAAATTAGATTTATATCAGGGTCACTTATGTTACGCATGTACATTATATTAACTAATTTTTTAGAGTGGGTGGTATTACGAAAGCAAGAAGCTATTGAGTAATTATAGCAAAGAAAGGCTGTACAATGTTAAATATACAGATCAAGTGATGTTATGTATTTGTTTACAGACTTATAAATTCACATTTTAAAAAACTGCCAATATGCTAAAAATTTTTATAGAATTTTTCAAAAATTCACACTTCTTTGCTAACAAGAGGATATTTTGTGTGTAGTGACCTACATTCCTTTCTCTGTGAAGTGCTGATTCATGTTCTTTGCTACTTTTTTTTTTAAAGGATAGATCTCTAAACATTGATTGGTAGGAACTCTTTATATATCATGCATATAAACTTCTTGTCTAGAATATACTTTGCAAATGTTTTCCTAGTTTATTATTTGTCTTTTAAAAAGTTAAACATTTTTATTTGGTCAAATATCTCCTTTTTTTTTTTCTTTTATAGTTTCTTATTTTCCTATCAGGCATTAACAAGTCTTTCCTACATCTAAATTATAAAAATAGTGTCCCAGGGTTTTGTTGTTTGTTTGCACTTCTCATTTAAACTCGTAATCTATTAGGTGTGTTTTTGTGTCTGATGTTACTTAAGAGGTTACTGGTTATTCCTCGTTTTATTTCCAAATGCCAAACCAATTGTTGAATAATCCATCCTTCCCTCTCTGAAAGGAAACACAACTGTTATGAAATACACAATCCCTACAAACATGGATGGATCTCAGGAATTTCCATGATTTCCTAATGATCTATCTGTCGATTCTCATATCTGTACCATGCTACTTAATTACTATCACTATCCAGTAAATTTCGATATCTGGCAGGACAAGTCGTCTCTCATTCTTCTTATTCACAATCGTCTAGCTCACCTTCCTGTATTTATTCTCCAAGTTAAAAGTTATTATCAAGTTGTCAAGTTTTAAAAAAAATTACATTAGGATTTTTATGTGAGTGGCACTGTGTTTACAAGATGATTTGGGAGAAATTGACATCTTTACAATCTTTAGTTATCTCACCCAGGGAGCCAGTATCTTGTCAGCAATTCAGGCCTTTCAGGAAAATTTTATTTTTCATGAGCCCTACTTATTCTTTATTTAGTTATTTCTAGGTATTTCATAACTTTGGTTGCTATTCTAAAGATAAACTTTAAAAATTATATCTTATTACTGGCCTTCAATTTAAAAAAAGGAAAGCTAACATATTAATCTGGCTACATTACAATATTCTTTTGGTAGTATTGTTCTAATAACTTTTCAGTTAATCACCTTGGAAATTTTAGGTATGTGAATATAATATTTTTAACAAGTAATCATTTTGTCATTTCCTGTGTAACATTTACCTCCTTTTTCTCTTACTGCATTGTTTAAAAACTTCAAAATGATGTTGAATGATAAAAGAAGGAAGCTTAGTGATAAAGAAAAATTAAATCTCATATATATGGCCAAATCCATCCAGTTTTTTCTTTTATTGTGTCATATCTTTCATGCTTTAACAAGTCTTTCCCATATCTAAATTATAAAAATAACAATTTTTTTTTCTTAATTTCAGTATTTATCTCATTTTGTAGATAAGTAACCCAAACAGTTCAGGGACTTCTCACTGAAAGCTATAAACTTCAAAACAATTTGTATGTTCCTAAGTCCACACTAGACTTTTATCATAGTTACTTACGTTATGTATACACATTAAATTAACTTCTAGTTTTAAAACACTGATGCTCCACCAATACATTGTAATACAAAAATATGTGGTTTAATAGGATGAATGCCTGCTGGCCTAATTAATGCAGCTGCATTCAGGGGGTACCACTCACTGCTTGAGCAGGGCTGCCCGGGGTCTAGAAGTATTGAGGGTTAAGTGTCCAAAAATTAAAGAGGAAATAAAAATGCTCAGGATGGTTTCTCCCAAAGCCTGAATGAGTCGGAGTTTGGGGGAGGGTGATGTGCCTGTTACTAAATCATTCCAGGTCCTTGTGTCCTTGAATAATAATCTACTATGTAACAACGACTCTTATGTCCCTCAGGGTCCTAACTTCTACGAGTATCAGTGTCACTCAAAGCTGAGAACTATTCTCTAGGCATTTTCCCCTTTTACAGTTCTGGGGGAAGATGAAAACTCAGAAATTTCCGCTGTGACTGGAACTACAGTAAGGGTTTATTGTAAATTAGAGTGATCAGACATATTTTGACCCAAATTATAGATATGTTTTTCCAGGACCACAAATTACAGGCAATTTGCTCACATTACAGTAATAAAGCTATATGCTTGGTGAGCACACAAATCACCGATAATGATGTGTATGTAGAGGATGGTGTTTACAAATAAAAGGGTGTTCTTGCATAACAGATCTGGTTCTTGATTTCCTCCTTTTGTTCCCTGATTTGGCCATCCTCTTCGGGCGACAGGCTTCCAGCAGAGAGAGAGAGAGGGAAAAAAAAGCAGGATACCACATGCAGACATGATCCCATAGATAGGAGAGCCAACATATGCTAATATTGAGCATTGTTCCACGGTCTAAATATCATAACCAGACTGGGCCTTATGTCAGCCTCACTGCGTACGTAGCACACCTTCATCCTACATATTAACATGACAAGGTGCTTTTTAAAAAAATTCATATGACAGAAAATATTTATCTGGTGTCTTCTCTGTTCTTACATAAGCTGCTGTAGGGTGTCATGGAGTCTCACCTTATCAGAGGTTGTAATTTGTGCAGTTAGAAGGGCTTTGCCTCGCCCTGTTTTGTTTTTCCTTCGTAAAGATTGCTCACGGCGGTCTGCTCTTCACACACGAATCTTCACACCACACCTGCAAGACTTGAGACTAATGGTTCTCATCATCTTGCTTTTCTTACATCCTAGCTTTGCAATCCCGTGGACCTGTTTCTCTCTCTGAGGTAGACGTTGTCGATCAGTAATACAGCTTCCCTCTTCCTTGGCTTCTAGTATGCCTGTTTTGTCTCCTACTTCCTAGCAGTTTCATTTTATTCCCCCCTCCCCTTCCTCTTTATCTGACAATGGTAAAATCAGTGGTTCTTTACCTCTTGAGCTTCTCTGGAAATCTTCAGACTCTCATCCCTAGAAAAATACATCTGTGTAAATAAATACTATTTTTGATAATAGTTCACAGGGCAGGCTTTCATTGTCTCATAACTGTCTCGTTAAACGTCTATATTATGTCCATTTTATAGACAGACTCAAGGTTCAGGGAGTTTCAGTGACAAAAGCCTGACTTGGCAAATGGCATGGAACCAGGTAGATCAAAGGAATCGATGATCGAATCTTGATATTTCCTTGCTAATGACAAAAGTGCTTATGCAGCAAATCTGCCGATGAAAGACTTTGCAGTGACGAGGCCCCATCAACAAAATACTTTTAATTGCACTAAATTAAATGAATGTAATTCCTGAGACAACAGCATCAACCTATATATATCATGTTTCAGCATTGATCTTTTAATCATATTATCTCTGGTCACAGCAACATTAATTTCTTTATAACTGCACATATTATCTTAACTTCTTTTAGTTATAAAACCAACCTATCTCATTCCTGTTAAAATACTGTATTCTTAGGTTAATCAATGATGTGTATATTGTGGGGGAGGATTTTAGTCAGATGCAGAATTATCTTTCATTCAGCCACTTATTCGTTTACTTGGATTATTTATATATGATATACCTATTAATTAATTCATATTAAAAAGCTGTAAAAATATCCCTTTCAAGATTACATATATAGAGAGAGAAAGTGAAAGAAAATTTAAATAAAGTCCTTAATATATATAATAAATTTCTCTTGGATCCTAAAATCTTGAGAAACAGTGAATGGAATTTCTCTGAGAAACCAGTGTTACGGTTTCTAAACTCCTTCCTAATCTATCTCCTCCTACATTTATTTGAGACTTCAAATGTTGTCGCAGAGATGTTTCTCTTTGAGGATTGTGATAAAGCAGTAAGAGTAGAACTGAGAAGTTTCTGGCAGGGTTTAGATTATATATAAGTGAGGCAGGCTGGATGCTTTCTGTTGAAATAGACTGTTAGGAACTTTGTCAAAGAATGAACTCTTACTGTAACCCACACCTCATTTGTCACCCTGATGGGCTGAGGAAAAGTGACATTTACAAACTGAGAAAGAAAGCACATCCATTTCGCCAGTCTGACATCCTGATATAATAACTATTTACCTTGAGAAAGAGGCACTGAGATTTCCGATTCTTGTGAATCTTCTCACTTTGGCACTTATTTTCTCACTCTGTCAACCAGCCCCAGATTAATGGAACAATTTGTTCAACAAATCATATTAGTAGAATGCGCAGAGGGTAAAGAGAGAGAGGCGGGGGAGCAGAAAATTTTTACTCATTCATAGCGGTGGTATCTCTGCAAATAAAAATGTAGTTATGCCTGACATTTACAGAGGGACAACGCGAAAAGGAAAGAGTGTAATGACTTTGAGCAGCGGAGAGATCATCCTGTGAGGACAGTAGCGCTCGAAGGGGGAATAAGATGAAGTTACACATAACATCTAGATTGAGCTTCCGTCTAGAACATATCTGTCAAACACAGCAGGATCTGCCTGCGTCGAATAAAAAAAAATTTTTTTCCATTAAAATTAAGCACCTTCCGCTTTCTATGCTACACAGATAAGCTTCTTTCCAGCCCACACTTGGGAAGTGTCAAAGAGTTCCAGAAACATCTTATTACAAAAGAGAGGATTCAATACCACAGAACAGATCATAGGTGCCAGGTCTCGCAGGAGCTGGGTGTGATTAGGGTTGAGATCATTAGTTCTGATAGGCATTCGATTCGCATTTCACAGGCAAAACATAAAAACAGAATCATGGGTAGAGATTCCACAATTCATACGTGTCATACTTTTGTGCTGGAAGTTAGAATGAATATTTAGAATATAGAGAAACTCCAACAATTATATTTGTTTAACTATATGTTGCCTATGGCTTTTCTCTGCATACGAAAGACACATAATGCCACCTTTTCCCAGTGACTTGCAAAGGATGCTCAGAGTTGGCCATGGTGGTCATTTATTTGTGTTAGGGTTGTCACACTGCTATTATATCTTACATCCACAAGACTCACTTGTCCTTTCTCTCTGTATACCATGGCCTTGGGTGTCAAAAGAAAATATTGCTCTGTATTTTCGCTCCTTTGATTTCTCTTTTCTTTGTCTTGCCTCCCCCCGCCACCTTGTTAAAGGGTTTTGACACATTTTTGAGCCACAAGAGAGATCCCAAATACATCCTGACACAAAATTCGTCCCTGAAAACCCATAAGTAACTTGAGAGAATGTTTTCTCTTTCCTGGGTTGTTAAGTTTCACTTAACAAATGCTCTTTTTTTTTTTTTTTTTATTTCTTAACCCAAGTTTATTCTAGGAAAATTTTGATATAAAAGTGACCCATTTAAATCATTAAGGGATAACGATAGCTCAAGAAAAGACTCATTTCCAGTCACGTTTAACGGTAATAACAATATGAAGCTTCCCAGGCTATCACTGATCGGATTGCCTATGGGAAAAATAAGAATCCTAATCTTAAATACTGATTCTATAAAGAAAAATATTTTGTTTCAGATAGTTCAGGCCAATCTTTTAGAGCTTATTCGCCCCACTTCTCATCTAGCAAATACTTTTATCAAGGAAATTCAAGATATTGCATTATTAATTCTTCAGGAAGTTTAGGGCCTAAATGAATAGGAAAATAACTGCCACACCGGATATACAGTGATCATTTGTGTTGGTATGTGTGTGTGCACACATTTATTTTAAAGAAAGCAAGTTAGAAAATTTGAAATAGCTATAAAAAATAAAAAAATGCAACTCTCTTCTAAGTGTATCTGTGTATATATGGATATGTATCTATGTTTGTGTCTGTCTATTGTAGAAAGTGTCAGAGATGATGGTCTCTAATCAAATGCACGTGGAATAGACACGACATATATGCAGACGTCTAAAGCAATGCTGAGATGAATTATCAATGGAGACCAAACCGGTTCTTCCAGAAGAATGGAGTGGTGTTCAATGAAACCTTTACTAGCTAGGCCAGAATTTACAGTACTGTCAGTTACCTACAATTTACGGAGTTGCCAAATAGTTCAAAGACAATGAATAAGGCTAGACTCGGGCAGCCAGGAAGGGTGTGCTCTCTTGATGCATATTTCTCCGCTGAATACTTTTTTCTTCCCAACAGGCCCCTGAGGTGGTCTCCGGGAGCTCATTTAGAACATCGCGTGTAGTCAAAGATAAACAGTCCCTGTTCATGTTTATGTAATAAACATAATAGTCCCATATATAATAGATTTATGAATAAAATGGGTAGTTCTTTTCATGCTACTTCCCTTGAGGGTTCTGGGTGGTGGTCTCCATAATCAACATCCTGTAAGTCAGATAGAAGGCAAACACAAGGACACCTACCAAAGCAGAAGAAAATGGAATTGAATCACTAGAGAAGGGGAGGGTACCAATCTCTTAGATCTCCTGGTTCCTGCGCTTGGCTTCTGGCCTCGGACGGAGATGTAAAACAGGCAGCTTAGAAGCCCTTTGGCCCCCGCCTGTCCTCCTAAAGGGTCTCAAATTTACCCTTTTTACATCCCCCGGGGTCACTCCATGAGGTTGAACAGTCACAGCTATCACACCAGTGGATTCCAGAAAGAAAAAGCTCATGCAACTTTCCACCTGTGTATCATTTCCAATCCCAATTGCTTAGAATTGGGAAAAAAAAATTGATATTTTTGAATCTTGTAGTTATCTTGAAAATAGCAACGTGATATTGGTGGGTGCTGCTTGTGCATGTACAGATTAAGATTAAACGTGTTCATGTGTAGAATACAACATGTTTTCTTTCGGCAGTGCTTTCTCTCTCTCTTTCTTATGTTAGTTAGTTAGTTAGTTAGTTAGTTAGTTAGTTAGTTAGTTATTAACCAGAAGGCTCAGCAAGGCAAGTGACCTTGACTCTCCCAGAACTGCTGACTGACAGGTCCTACCTGGGCTTTTTCAACCCTGGCAGGTCCAGGTGCCTGGAGATGCCACAGGTTTGACAAAAGCTACTTTCAAAGTCCTTTGGAAAGCCACCCAGGGGGCGGCCCCTCCCCCCAGCCCTTGGGGTTGGAGAGGCTGGACCTCCGGGCTGGGGGTGGGGGTGGGGGAGCTCATCACGTGGCCAGCATCCCTGTGCACCCCGCAGAGCGCAGAGCACCAGGCTTGCAGGTGTGGGCGGGGCCGCGCATCCTGTGGCCTGGGGAACTTTCACTGGGAGGCCCAGGGTGTGGACGGACAATGGGCCCTCAGCAGCGCTTATCTCAGCGCACAGGCCTTCCCCGAGCTGCTCCGGCCCTGGGGGGGGCCCTCTGCCCGGCGCCCCGCACCCCGCCCCTTGCTTCCTCCCGGCAATGCACCCCCTCCAGGCCTCCGGGCGAGGCGCGGCCGGAGGAAAAGCTTGGTGGGGTGGCCACGGCGGCGACACGCGCGGCCGGGCCCCGGGAAAACAAAGGGGGGATGTGTGCGGCCCGCAGTCCGGAAACGGGGCGCCGGTGGGGGGCCGGGGCCGGGTGCTGCGCTCCCTGCGCCCGGCCCATTGTTCGGCCAGCGCGCAGCCACACGCGCTGGACCAGAATTAACACATCCTGCCGCCGGCTATCAGGTCATCAAACGCCGGACAGCGGAAGGCAGGGCCGGTTTGCGGGGGGAGGGGGCGGGGGTGGACAGGGGAGGGCTTCTCATGGGGTGACCGGGCCCGGTTCTGTCTCGGGCCCATCCTAGAAGGGCTGCTCTTTGTTTCCACACCGCCCTTGATAGATAGCATTTGAGATTCTCACGCTGCTGTAATTGAGCTTCTAAGACATGGGTTGCTATTTTCATTTTGGCGGAGTGTGGCTTGGGGTGGGGAGGGGGGCGAGTGTCTTTATATTTCTTAAGGGACAAAAATCTGAAGATCACAGAGGTAACAGGGTGATGGTGATGATGATGATGATGATGACGATGGTCATGGTCATTTAGGTATTAATACTAATAATAGTCACCTAGTCTCACAATGTGTCAGGTACTACTCTTCGTCTTAATTCTTTGTTTTCCAAAACAACCCTGTGCATTCGATTTTTTTATCTTCATTTTTTTTTAGACGGGGTAAGAGACACAGAAGGACCCCCACGGGGGCACAGAGGTAGGAGATGGGGCTGTCAGCAGGCCCCCTAGTCTTCTAGTTCCATACTCTTAAGAATCCATACTCTTAAATTTCTGGGATGATGTCTTCACACTTATTTTCCCATCTCTGTGTTGCCATGGTTTTGATTTTAATTTTGGTTGGATCCCTGAAATAGAGGACGTTTCTCCAACCTATGCTCTAGCTGACGTGGTTTTCAAGGAAATCTTGCAACAAAGCAAAAGGCACAGACCTCAGCGAACCAACGAACTTCACTGAGCATATATATCTGTTTCTTTATTAATGGCTTTCCACACTTTTGGTGACTTAGGCGCTCTCTGGGTTTTGGAAGAAGGGTTGTCCAATTAAAGTGGGATTTGTCTTTTCTATGGAAAGTACATGTTGTCATTTGTGTAGTAAGTGTTCAAGTGCAAAACAGAGCAAAATGAGCACCGACAGACTTGAAACCGATTAATCAATTGGGATAATTAGTGCAGAGTTTTCAGTTTTCTGAGTTATCCAAGTTCGGTGGATAGAGTCTCAATTCCCCATCAATGAGTGACTGAGAATGTTTCGTATAAATCTGGGCCTTGCACGATGTTATAGAGAAATATCCACCCCATCTTCTGCACTGTTCAGGCATGCTTCTGAAAAAGTCTCTGTCACCCCAATTAACTTGTCCTGAGTTCTCACCAAGGTCCAAATGCTCTTTGGGGACAGAGGATTCATCAATGAATAAGACACTCTCCATATCTAAAGCAATAACTCACTGGCTGGCCAGGAAAGATAATAACCAATAACTAAAATTTGATGTGATAAGTGCTAAATAATAGGGAAAAGGAACACAGAGGAGAGAGCCGTGTTTCCACCTTGGGGTCAGAATGTTACAGAGAAGTTCAAATGCTCCAGAACACTCTTATCTTCTGCAAACAACGTAAAAAAAATCAACAACTATTTATTGAAGCTCATTATTGCATCAGGTGCTGTGTTAAAACAACTATAGATCCCAGTTTCACGGAATTTGTAATCTAGCAAAGGAGGATAGAAATTAGTTCATTAGTTACATGAATACACTAATATTCTAATTACTGGCTTGTCTGAGAAGGAGGTACATGATGTTTTAAGATATAAAAATTGCTTTCTAGCAATTCCATTCTGTATTCATCTAAAACTGTCATCATCATCTGCTCAGAATCCTCAAAGGGCATTCCATCTCATTTAGAGGGGCGTCCAGAGTAATACCTGTGGCCGTGGAAGCCTCCCCTGATTTGGTTGACACTCCCCCCTCCTCCTCCTCCTCTCTACCACTGTGCCCAGCTTATTCTGCCCTGGTCACACTGCCCTTGCTACTCTTCCTCCAGCACACGTGTTCACCCCAGTCCCACCTCTGTATTCTTTTCTTTCTGGAGTCCTCTACCTATCAACATCAGCATAACAGTTGGTACCTTAATAAAACTATCTCTGAACACCTTTTATAAAATAACTCCCCTAACCCTACTGCTACTTCCTGTTTCTTTCATCCTATTTTATTGTTTGTCTTGTCAGAGCACTGGTCATTTTCTGCAATGTTATATATTCATTTATTTATTTTCTCAATGTGTGGCTTTCTCCTCTAGAATATATGCTTTTGAGGGCAAGACCTTTGTGCATGCGTGCATGCGTGCGTGTGTGTGTGTGTGTGTGTGTGTGTGTGCGTATGTATGTGTGTGTGTTGTCTACTGCTCTTCCCCCAGCACCTATATTGGTGCCTGATACATAGTAGGTGTCTCGATAGAGATTTGTGCAAAAATGGCCATTCATACAATTAATTGTATCGCAGAACATTACATTACTTTCACAGAAACATTACACTCATTATGCAAAAACAAATTGCTCCTTGATACAAAATTAAAACTTTAGTCCAATTCTGCCCTCATCTCTCCATAAAATATGAAAGGTTTAAATGTAGAATATGTGTTTATGTAGGTTACAAACTCCCACAAGGCTGAGATTCTGTTCTTTTACATTTGTTATAAGAAATAGCCTATTATGAGGGCTGAATTAATATGGATCATGATCGATTTAAAATGCATGGTGTTTTGCACTGGTATTCAACAAACATCTATATTCAATTAAGTAATCATTTCAGTTGCCTACATTTCTACATTACACTAATGGCAAAAAACTATACTGGCAAAGCCTAGATTTTATTCTGGGATGATATAGGTGCTATCCCAAGTCTGGGTAAGAGACACAAATTTTAAATTGTTTTCATCCATTAGTTTGCCAAGTGGAAGGTCAACTTACATGGACATCTGATTTTAAAATCTCCTAGTGCACGTGAAAAAAAAAAAACCCAAAGGAATCTCTCATTTCTCCTGAGTTTGGACGATCATTTAGAGAACAGGTTTGCATGAAATTTAGCTGTAAAATGTGTCACTTTTCGCCATCGTCGGATCTGGAAGCAGCATATCGTTCTGTGGCTGATTCACCTGCTCCGCCAGGTGTCCGCACCCACCATATGTATAAATATTTGTCTGAATCCTTCCTTTTTTTATCATTCTGTTTTCATGTATATTAGGAGAACCAGAGCCAATTTCCTGGAGGAGAGCACGTTTTCCAGCTCCCTTTTGGCTGTTGAGGACTTTGATCTCTCTGAATAGTCCCTCTTGGACGTGGCTGGCGGGACACAAATTTCTCTGAGCGTAAAGCGGGCTCAGCCCATTGAGAAATAAAAGACAAAGATAGCCTGTTGTCTTTCTGAGCGTCTCAGGTTGCAGAGACGTGTGAGCATCTTTCTAGCATATACTTTCCTAGGAATCATTTCACGCTCACCTTTTTAACGTGGTGACAGGGTTATTGGCTCAGGAGTCAAATAGCCTTGGGTTTGAGTGCCAGCTTTTTCACTCCGTAGCTCTGAGCTCTCGAGCAAATGGCTTGATTTCACTGAACCTGAGCCTGCCTGCTCATCCGTGACTCGTGTGTGTGTGAAACTGCAGAGGCGACTTCTGCACAGCGTTTCCTTCGGCTGCCTGCTCATGGGTCACCTGTCTCAGAGACACTCCCTGAGCACTGCAAGCAAAGCGCAGTGCAAGGTGCCCCTTTGCACGGGGAGCGTCGGCTCTGTAGTGGAGGCCGAATTCACAAACGTACCTTTGTCTTGGCAAAGCAGACAAAATAGTGTGCCGGGCTCTTGAACCTGGCAGGTTAGTCCTCCGCTCTGCTGGGTTCATGAAATCAGAGGACACAGGCCCAGTGTGAACAGACATAGGAGCAAAGTAGACCCCACAAAAAAACCTAACAAGCAAACCAACACATACAGGGAACTCAACAACAAAAGTCATAAAGTTGAATCTTATCAACCAGTATTCAGATCAAATCACTAAATATTTCCTGACCCCCTGTTTACTTTTTTTACACAGAGGGAAAGGATTATACCTACCACATTATTGATATTATTTTTTGTCATTACATTTGATTTTCATGTGGATTTTGTCTGGAAGCAGTTTGGCGTAGCAGGAGATCGTACTAAGCTAGTAGTTAAAACTGGGAAGTTTAGTTCCTTCTTCCGCCAATTAGCTGAACAAAATTAGGAGGGTTTGTAAATCAAGTCCCTGAAAAATAATCTTGCCTCATTTAGTTTTAAAATCATTATTATTACTGACAGAGACAGATTGATGTTGAGTCTAGTTCATCTCTTAGGCCCCCAGAAATTCTTGACTTCTCTACTGACTGGATTCCAGAAAGTTGGGAAAAAATTCCAAGAAGGAATATGGTTGGTCCTTAGCCAGCTTGCCCTATCTTGTGTGAACTACAGAGAAGGATTTTTTAGGAACCTTTCTGAGGTCATTATGGCAGGTCTTCTAAAAATATAACTTATAAACAATGAATTATAACTGTAAGTGGAATGAATTTATATAGGAAGATGAGATTTTTATGGAAGTCATGAATTCGTTAAGTATCATGTATATGGACTTGGAAGTCGTTCAGAATCTCTGAGTTTTCTCTTTCTCATCTGTAAAACGGGCATAAAAATGTCAAACCTTCAGGGTTACGAATAGGATTAAATTAACTACTATGCATAATACATCTAGCCCAAGGTTCCTGGACTAGTTTGTACCTTATTATGTTTAAGATGAATGAAAGAAGCTGATAGAATTTATATTACATCATATTGGAACTATAACCTAATACTTAGGTTTCTTGTTGACTTTTGTCTCTTGATTCCTTGTAAGATGCAACTCTATTATTATATTTAATTTTATAACAGAGCTCAAATCTATTTACATGTGTTTAAGTCACAGAAGTTTAATAATAAAATATAAGTAACATAACCTCGCAGGCAGGCCAGACCACATTCAAACTTCCTGAATCGCCTTTGCCTAGTTGTTAAGAGGAGATCTTCTAGTTAATTTGGAAGGATAGTGATTTGAACATCTTCAGATCTGTAGTTAGACTTTTCTTTTATTCCTTTTTATAGTCCAGCTGGTATTCTCAAGCTTAATGTGCATGAAAATCCCTCTGTATATTGTACGTGGCTATAGGGTAGACTCTCAGTGTAGCTTTTATAATAGATGGTCTTCACCCTCTATTCAGATTTCTGAACTTAATGCTCTTCTAAGATGTAACATTACATTCAAATAAATACAGCAAATAATTCCAAGCAGACCAGCGCTAATGCCACGTGAATAGGTATTTAGCATGTTTTAAAGAGTCTCATGGCACATGCTTCAGTGAGCATTGGTCCTCCTTGAGGTCAGACCCACTTGACTTTGCATTTGCTCAAGCTGACTCTTTCTGGTCTTATTAACTCATTCTTCAATCTTGTCTAGAGTTTCTTCCCGGTTCTAGTAAAGGCTTCCCCCTCTTTTCTCCCTGTGGCTAATTCCTTACGAACCATCACAGTTTCTCAGAGCCTTGCCTCCGCCTAGTTACTGCCCAGGCATGCCCGCTCTCCTGCCCCGCTGACCTTCATTCCATCAACTGTCAACCTTCCTAGAACTCGGCATATTTCTGTCACTAGATTCCCTGTTGATCCTATTAAGTTTCTTGGGGTGTCTCTGAGGTCACGCCAACCTTCTGCCTGGCCTGTGAAAACATTCACCTCTATACTAGACACTTGAGGGGGGAAGAAAACAAATCCTAGAGAATGTTTTCGTTTTCTTGGTGGCCTCATCTTTTCATTAATTCTACCTACAAGTGGAGGAGGAGAACGCTACTAGAGAGCTTTACAAGAGTAAACATCTGACAGCTTCAGTAATTCAGCTGTCTCTGTAACGGTAACACGAGTGACTTAAGCAGCCAAATTCCAGGAAGAAATATATTTGATTCTGATTCTCATAAATCCATCTGTTCAAACTGGCTGCAGAACACTAGCTGCATGTAATTTTAAATTGGTACACATTAGGACATGCAGCTTTATGGCTGGAAATAGGGCTGGGACTAATGAAAAAATATATTCACGGTTTCCCATAGCCCCTTGGATCCAGTAAGGGGGGGCTCCTGGAAGAGGCACAGTCCTAAGGATCCATGAGACAATGACCTCCAGGTTAGAAATCAAACAACACTCAACCATTTTTATTTTTCAAAATCCTCAAATAGGGTATATATGTATGTATACAGGCTGGTACCTCTACGATGACTAAGATGCATCGGTTACAATTCTTTAGTTCCTCTCTGTTTTCACATTTAGATGTCTTCCTTTGCCAAGTTTAAAACAAGAAGGAAAAAATAAATGAATCCTCTGGAGCTGCAACAGAAACATTTGGTCTTCCATAATCCTCAGTTCTTAACCTAATGTGGCAGCTCATAGGGAAACTGTCAGCTCTGCAGCCCTAATTACTCTAAGTTGCCTCCCGAGTGTACACACGTAACAGTCAGGAGCGGATGTGTGCTGACAACTCATCTTCTCTGTCCTGCGCTTCTGAACAGCCTTATTGTGTGCAGGCTTTTTACGTCTGCGACTCTTCGGTAGGCTGCGTGAGGGTGTCCAAGGAGTGGGTATCACAGTGGAAGCTGGTCCGATCTGAGACTCTTCCTGCTGGGTACTGAGACCGACACGCAGCCGTGGCATCAAAATGTCATGTGAAACGTGGTGACGTGCATCCATCGGAACGTGGCGTCTTCAAGGCCACACTCTCTGAGACTGTGAAACACAAAGAGAAAGACCCCACCATATATGCTGCATCAAAAAACGCTGATGACCTTATAAGAGAGAGAAATACAATCAAGAAGGGTTCCTGTTAACACTGACCAAATGCTAGTGGAGTACGGACTTCTATTCTCATTTTGAAAAATGTATATGGTGTTTGTATGTGTATATACACATATATATATGTGTCCACATGTGTGTATACACACATATCTGTGTGCACATACAGGTAGCACAGGGTATTATTGTTACATCAATGGGGGCAAATGGCACGTCATCAGTTAATGCTCATTGAACTGCAAATAATACCACATGTAACTGACCTACTGCAAGAACTATGTTCTCATGTGTAATGAGTGGAGGGATTTTAATAAAATAGATACGGCAACTTTTACAGGGGTAGAAAACCTCCCTAATCCAGAATATTGGAAGTAGGTGAAAAATTTGACACGTCTTGCAGAAGGACTGGGATTTTGAGTAGGGTCTTTTCATTTTCTAACCAAAAGCGGAGTCTTTATTGACAGTAATGAAGTTAGTAGGTCTCCTTTAGAGCATGATAAAGTACTGAAAAGCTCCCCAGCTCTGTATTTACGATCAGATAGAGAGCTCAGCCCCCACCTCACTGTTTCTGCCATCTTGTCCCCTAGCTTCCCCCTTAGTCCTCATACTCAGTCCTTGCAGAAAGCAAACGTTTTCCACTAGCCCTTCTCAACCTTTTCTACTAAAACTTTTGTGATAGCAGAGGGGTTTTAGCTTATTCTCCTGGAGGCTGGGAGGCAAAGAGGGTGTGGGTATGCATTGCAGCTCACCACAACAGCAAACTTTGTTCGAAGTCTTAGATATGATTTTAATGCATTCAAGTAATGTTTATACTTTAATTTATTACATATGCATATACTTTTGTGTTAAATGATTCCCTTCTTACCAACTACAAGACGTTGACCTTTTGCCATGGTTATTTGATGGCTTTTAATCCACTTTGGCAGTCGAATCGACGTATGCACATCTTAAAACTTCAAACTTTGTTTATACTAGCTTCTCATATACTAGTGGCTCCGGATACACTTTGAAATGATCACTGGTCTAAGGGTCCATCTGCACAGGTCTTTGGTAGTCAACCTGATCTGGGTCTCTGTTTCCATTTCGTCTTGTGGCTGAGCTCTAAGTTAGAGTGAAGGAGGAATAGGACCCCTGCATCTCTCATTCAGATTCAGAGGAAGCGCTCTACCCATCCCCTATCACCACCTAGTGTTAGGCAAGAGACCGTTAGCTAACAACTCCTTCTGATGAATCCTCACAGGACCTGGTGTGGTTGGTCCTCTCCTGGTCCCATCACAGGCAGTGCATGCTATCTGGGTCAGGTAACCGGGATGCTGACCATTGCAGAATCAGGCTTGTTAGTCATGATGATGTGCATCTCAAATGTACTAACTGGCTCGTTCAAGGGAAATGCATTTACTGATTCATTCTCTTTAAAAATAACACTGATTGCTTCACAAATCTAGAGGGTAGAAGGATAGACCCACTTTCGAAGAGGGCCTTTCTTATCTATTTGCTTGACTGCATATATTTGGTAAAGTGGAAATAAAGGGATTTCGAAGGGGAAGTTCAGATCATCTCTTTCTCTCATTTTGTGTCTCTGAGGAGTAATCATCTACCATTCTGGGGCCCACCAGACAATAAAGACTTGGCCTTCCATCTCTAGATTCCCAGTCTCGGCTCTTAGCGGGTGCTTAATAACCATTTTGTGGTTGGGCAGATGAATGGGTTCATGCTCCCAGCTGCTATATCAATACATATTTGCCAATGCTCTGGCCCAATAGATAGAAGAAGAGAGTCTGGGAGGGCGTAGCTAAGTCACCCAGTAGTTATAACTCAACTAAGTGCTGTCATCTGACTGAGATAAGGAGCTGCTGCTGAATAGATTGGTACAATCTGATGACATGTGCCATGGTGGTAGTTTGCATGGGTCACATAGCTTCTTTGTTCTCCTTGCTGGGAGGAGATAAAGCTGAGGGGGGAAAAAAATTAGTATTCCTATTTATTATTATCATCATTGTCAAAGTATTCAATATTAATTTATAGTGGAATTAACTAGACACCATAAACATCAGAAGTAGACAACTCTGGCTAAGGACAAGATTGATACCCGAAAAGATTTCAAGGATCTGCTGTCGCAGACAGAGTCTGGGTTTGTCTAAGATGTGTGCAGCGTGATGAACATCATCTCTCTCCTCTGAAAATATCTTAAATGCTATGACATTAGCCACTTGCTTATAATTAAAGTATGTTGCCATTTCACCAAGCTTTCATTTACAGGAGAAAGTTCAAATTCCATTCCCCTTGAACTTTAGCTATTTCCAACTTTTTTTTTTCTTTGTTCTTTTCTTTAAAGCTTTGCAACAAATGCATTCCCATATGCTTATATTAGTTAATCTCGTATTAAACATATTGGCTGTGCAAAATGTTGGCATCCATTAATAAATGTTTTCATTTTTTCATTTTCTCTCTTTTTTTTTTCAACTTTAGATTCTTCCTTTGACTACATAAGCAACAGCTGTCTAGCTGCCTGCACAAGACTAGATCTAATGCCTCTACAGAAATCTAGGTCAAAACACTTGGAATGCATGAATATCAAACAGAGTTTTCAAAACAGCAAATGAATACATCTTTAACTGGTGACATTTTCCTGTAGCATATGGCGGCAAGCTCAGGGGACTGGATGCTTTTTTGATGAATATGTTCCATCAAAAATGAAGGGATGGCAGTAGGCTTTTGCCACCGTCTGTTTTGCCTTATGAAATGATAATAATGCACAGACATAGACAGACATGACGATCACAAGGCTTTTACCTTCGGACCTGTTCGAAAGGTGCATTTCCCCTTTCGGATGCATCGCTTTGTCTTTGGGTTGGGTTTGGGTTTACAGAGTCATCAAAGGTGACAACCAGTGGGAGCAGTTGTCTTCCTTAGGCAGAATTTGATTGGTGGTGGAAATTTTCACAAAATTGAATGGAACAGCAAATACTCACATGAGTAACTTATAAGGTTGATCCTAATCCTTTGTTAAATGTCAGCATTGAGAGGCTGGATAGTCATCTGTGCATGAGGAACACAGGGAGAAGTCCTGAGAGGTTGGAGGCTGGCTCCTTAATCCTGGATCCACCACCAGTATGCCAGATGTGACCCTGGACATGCCCCTTCACCTCTGTGACATCACTGTCCTTCTATTGTGTCAAATGAGAGGGCAGGACTATATTATCTCTAGGGTCTTTTTTAGTCCTAAACTTCCAGGTTTGTATAAGGTTATGAGGCTATTTCATTGTTTATTGTATCATGTCCATTGAAATGGCATAGCAGAGAAGAATGGGGTCTGATTTCTGTTTTAATTGGCTGAAGATTTATTTCTTAGAAAGGAAAAATATCCAGAGTCCTCCCTAATTCCATCTATACGATAAGACATCAGTGGCCTCATGCTGGTGAAGCAGAGGAAGGGAGGAGAATGTTCCCTTGGCTTCTCTGTCACCTACCTCTCAGGCAGCATCTGAACCCTATATGTAGAAAGCCTACACTTCCACCACACCCAGCTTGAAAAGCACTGGCTAAGAAAATGAGTGTACACCTGTGTGTGGAATCTCGTATTTTGTAGTAATAATGTTGATGATGCAGTATTGGAAACTGCACTTTTTTGTTTGATTCTTTGCATTCTGCAAACTTTTATTAACCAAACAGTATGTTTCAGTAGCTGGTTCAACTTGAAGCTTCATGTACTAGTCCCTGTTTGCCCTTTTGTTTTAAAAAAGAACCAACAGGACTTGTGATGGTCACAAGAATCTATCTATGAGCCCTTTTATTCACAAGGTGGACTCGTCATCTTAAAATCACATTGGGAAATATACTGATACGTTTGGAATCACTAGGGGTGCATTCTTCCTTCTATCACAGTCATTCTGTTACCAAGTTCCATTCATGAAAGCCACTCCTGTTCCCAGGTGTGTGGGCAGCCCTCAGAGTTGTCTGCGCACATATATTTATGTGCATACCTGTGTTTGCGTGTGTATGAATGTGTGTGTGTTTTTCTTTTTACTAAAGTGGTAGTATGGGGTACATACATAAAACACTTTGCTTTTTAAACTCAATCTGTCTTAGATACCATATCCTAATAGAAATGGATAATCTACATTTTTTTTCTCCAAACTCTTTATAGCCCCTTATTGCTGATGCAAAATTTTTTAAAGACAATTTATTTTAAAGGGCGTTTACTTGGTTTTATTTTTTTCCTATTTATTTTTTTTCCTATTATAAGGTAGCAATATGTATCCATGTACATGTTCATTAATTCATATATGTAAGAACATCTAAAGGCTAATCTAGGAATAATATTGTTGGATCAAAGGATTTGATTCAACCTAATTTAGGTAGACAGTTCCAAGTAATATTTAACTATCCTTATTATTTGCAGTTGAAACAAATAATATGACTATAGTTTACATCTTTTTATCTGTTTAAAAATTACTTCTATGTAAAAACTCTTGTTGGTATCCTTTGTCCATAAATGGAGTTAGGACAACTTAGTAGCCATCTGGGGAAAAAAATTGTAATCCTTTTTATTTCCAACACCAAAATAAACTCCAGATGGACCAAAGATTTTATGCTAAAAATAAAGGCATTAAAGTACCATTAGAAAACACGAGATGTTTTTATAAGTAATCCAGAGCTGAGGAAGGTCCTTCTAAGCATAATACAAAAACTATAAGGAATCATTCTCAAGATGTATCTATTCATAAGTCAATACACTGAAAAAAATTAAAAGATAAATGATAAACTTAGATGAATGGCAGTGACTCATTTGACAAGAATTGATCACCTTAAATGTATTCTACCTTTAAATGGTTGTACCTTCTAAGCTAAAGATGTAGAAAGTTGAAAGAGATTATTGCTCTCGTTGCAACGAGCAAAGCAAGCTGAATAAGCTACAAAATCAGAGTTTGTTTAAAAGCCATCAGAGGGCTAAGAATACCAGTAACATAAACAAAATTAATTCTACAAAATGGAGATACCATTATAGATGACAATAGATCCACAGCTGCTGTCAGTAAGTTCACTTTTCTCTTTGAAAGTTCAAATACTTTGTAGCCTGGCTTCTTTTTTTTCTGAAGTTACTTTTTAGTAAATTAAAAAAAAACTTGTATGTTTAGCTTTCTTTTAATCAACTTTGCATTCTATTTTCTTAGTAAATAATCTTGTTTGATTATTTTAAGTGTTTTGACATAAATTCATATGTATTTCCTTGTACTTTTGATACCTTTTAAAAATATTCTGTATGCGTTTATTAGGCTTTCAGCTCTTTTTTTGAAGTCATATTTGTCAATTAGTACTTTTTTCCCCTCAAAGAATCAGCTATAGATTTTTCTTGCGGGGGAGGGAAAAACAATATTTGCTCTAGTTTTCTGAGCTCTGTGCATCATCCTAGGAACTTAGTAAACCTCAGGGAGTAGTGAGACCCGCCCCCCGCAAAAAAATTCTTAATCAGTTCATCAAAAGTAGAGGCAACCTGGAAACCTTTGAGTTTGGAGCTGGTGTCTGAGGGAAGGGAAGTCTTATCAAGAGCCATGTCCTTAACCTAGGAAATTTGACTTAACTATCAGTAGTGTCACTATTATATTACACAAGAGGTACACATGTGCTCTGGCGTATAGTATACCTGTAGAAATTTAAATGAACTAGTATGTCAAAAGCATTTATAGCCCAGCCTAGCACCCATAACATTCTCTTCAGGGTATTTTAAATAACATTTCATAACTTCTTTTCACCAAAATGTTAGAACATTTAGACGGTATAACCTAAAGAGTAAACTTTTAGCTCCTTCATAAATTGCCTTCTTCCAACAGTTAAAAGGGATGGAGGAAATCATATATTAAACATAAGGTGCCATATTTATATGAAAATTATGCACACACTTGGAGTAGGAAAAAATTCACTAATTATTTAATAGGCCTCATTGTCTTGCTAAAGTTTCAGTTATCGCCTACACAATGAGTGAACTTTCGTTGTGTGTGTGACACGCTCCCTGTGGCTCAGGCAGCCCTCCAAAACGGAAAGTAGGATAAACAGGAGATGGGCAGTCACATCTAATCTGGGGGAGCGGTGCTGATTTATGTTCTGTGCTTATTTAATTTTATTTTCTAAATCAACATTGAGAAGGAAAAGTTGAAATATTAATTACCCGTTTACTGTCAATGTAGCGGAAAATGTAATTTGTAGCTTACTTGCAAGAAGAAAAAAAAAATTTCGCGTGCTTAATTTAAGAACTCGAATTATTCAAATAACATTTTGAATTTGATTATTCATTTAATTGAAATGTGGCTCTTGCAGTCAGAATGGCTTTTGAGATTCCGGTTTCAGCAGTAGTTTTAACTAAGAGCTTGTGTGGGAAGGCTAGAGGGGGAATCTGTGGATAAAAAATGCAAGCAGCAGAGGTAACTGTATGTGCTGAATTACATTTACCTGAAAGAGATGGTCACACTGATGAGCCCTGTCTCTCTCCTCCAGAGAAGGAAGTCACTTTTAGACACACATTAGGAGAATAAAGGTTCAGCGCCCCAGGGACCTGGGACTCTGCTTCAGAAAGAATGTCCCTCTCTTTTTCCTGCCATAGTGAGGTCTCCTGGCCAGCTCTCCAAGCCAGGGTCTCAATTCCAGAAACTTCCACACTGAAAATAAGACAGCAGGGACACTCTGCCAGACGCAAAGGGCTATAATAATCCTTCAGACATTTCCAGAATGTACCACTTTTATCATGATTAAGGTACAGTTTGCATACAACAAAATTTGCAGCCTTTACGTGTGCATTTCATGAACTATCCTAATTGTACACTATCATGTGACCACTCTCAAGGTCAAAATGTAGAGCGTTTCCATGACCCCAGAGCCCCTTCGTGCCCTTCGCCGTCTATGGCCTCCCTTGACCAACAGGCATAAGGCGACCACCGATCTACTTCCTGTCATCATAGTTCCTCCTTTCCTAGAATTTCAAATGATAGACTCATACAATAGTTCGTCATTTGGGTTTGATTTCTTTGACTTAGCATGAATCTTTTGAGATGCATCCATGTGTAATATTGATTTGACCTTACATATAAAGCCGTTCTGTGAAGTTATGCCATCATTTCCTTTGGGAAAACACTTGGGATCAACCTCACTTGGCTATGATGTATTATTATTTTTGTATTTTGATGGAACTCATTTAGTAATATCTTATTAAGAACTTTTGTGTTTGTATTCGTGACTGACGTTGTCTCATTTTAGTATCACAGCTTTACCATTTTCTGAAAGAATTTTTGTAGTGTCAATGTTATTTCTTCCTTAAGTGTTGGATAGACTCTGTTCAGGAGGCTGTCTGGGTGTGGAGTTTTCTTCATGGGTGTGTAGTAAAGAATTTGCCTTATCTAGAGGTCTGGCTTTTGATCTCAGCTCCTGGGAAGTGATGTCTAAACCTTGGAATGTCCTGCCTGATAAGAGCTCTATTGTTTACCTGGGAGCCTTGGGCCACACACCAGATAATCTAACAATGGGCTAGACAGTGGCCCTTGGGGCCACATTGTAACCTCTTCACCTCCATCAGTGCTAGAGGTCAGGCACCTTGTATGGTCAACTATACCTAAGGGAGTGACTGTGCTCAGCAAAATTGGATTAATAAGGCTCAGGTGAGCGTACCTGATTGGTAGTACTCCATGTATATCAATACACATTTTTTTGCTGGGAAAAATTAGTGTTTTCCAATTTGAAGTTTTGGAAGTATTCTGTACTCTGCACCTCCGGTCTCTCCCTCTGGCTGAGTTTTAAGCTGTATCATTTTACTGTGATGAACAATGACGTTAAAGATAACATTTTCAGTGAGTTCTGGGAGTCCCCCTAGCAAACTATCAGACCTGAGGGTGAGATCGAGAACACTCAGATTTACAATTGGTTTCAGGGTGAGGCCGATCTTGGGAGCCCCCTCCTTAAACTGTCCCGGGAGAAAAGGTCTTCATTTAGAGCTTAATATATGTATTTTTTAATTATAAGAGCTATTCAAGATCTATACTTCTTTTTGGCTTAGATGGTAGTCTGTGTTTTTAAAGAAATTTATTTTATCTAGATTGTCATAACGTTCACAGTATTTCCTTATCCCGCCAACATCTATGTGATCTGTAGTGATGTGCTTTATTTAATTCTTAATTTTGATAATTTCTATTTCTATTTACCCTTCTTGGATCGTTTTATAAAAAAATATATTTTATAAATCTTCAGAAAACTTAGGTATTGGTTTCATGAATTTTCTGTTATTTCCTCACTTTCTATTTCATTGATTTATGCTCTTATAACTTCCTTGACATTTTGGGGGTTTTATTTGTTCTTGTTTCACTAATTTCTTAAGATGGAAGGTCAGGTGACTGGATTTAGATCTTCCCTTCTAATACAAACATTTAAAGCTGTAAAATTTCCCTAAGTACAGCTTAACAGCATCCCTGAGTTTTGATAGCGTATATAGTCATTCTAAGTATTTTCTAACTTCTCATGTAATTTCTTCTCTATCACACACACACACACACACACACACACACACACACAAAACAACAACAACAAAAAAGTTTATCTAGTTATCAGCTTATCAGCTTTTAAATTAAAAAGTTTATCAGCTTTTAAATTAAACCAGTACTGTTTAATATTATTTTTTGCTATCTATTTTTATTTTCCCATTTTTAATTTTTATTTTTATTTGTCACTGTAGCATTCAAATAGAATTCTAGAAGTCTTATCTTTTTATGTTTTTATAAATTGCATCTTTTGAACCTATGCATATTCTGTACCTGGGTCCATTAAGAAACACTCCTCACTTAAAATAAGCAAATAACATCAACACTTCTTCTTAAAAAAAAAAAAAAAGTGAATTTCATGAAAATGAACCTAAAGGAGGTTCTTTCTAGCTAACTAAGCTAGAAGAGCCTCGAGGATAAAAGGAAAATCTTTGTTTGGTTGCCGGAGACATCAAATGCTTGACACAATATTTTTACATCATCTCCTCTTTTAAGAGCATTAATTGAGATGTTTCTGAGAGGGCTACTCCTATTACTAATTCTAGATTTCCTTCTATGAAGCAAACTCTTATCCTAATGCCCGTTTTGGCAAGGAAGGGTTAAAAAAGCCTGATGAAGCTGTCAGTGGCTGACATTTAGCTCTTAGGTACGAATCTGCAGTTAAAACTTTTGTGCAAATGAGTTTCAGTGTCTCCTTTTTCAATATGAGGTGCTCCCGCCAGCTCCCCATGCTCCTTCCTCTTTTTCCCGTCTCAGCACCGCCGTTATGGAAGGGGACACACTGGGGTCCTTCTCCTTTTCCTCTCTCTTCTGACCTCACTGAGAATTAGATCTCCAGAAGAGGTTCTCATTTCCATGCTATTTCACCTGATAAATTACAGGCGGAATTACAGAGACGCGGGCAGCTTATCTGCCTCTGTGTGCAGCCGGCGGCAGGAACCGCATGAAAACCCAGGAACCCCCTGCACAATTCCAGTGCCCCCGTGACAGCTGGAGACAAGGCGCTGCCTGTTGGCCACCGCCTGTTCCGGCATTATTAGGTAAAATGAAAGTCCTATTCTCTGAGAACCTTTTCTTTCTTTCTTTTTTTTTAACAATAAAACAATTCTCAGTCCTTCCCAAGTCCAAGGCACAGAAGGAAGAGCCTCCGTGTAAACGCTGCAAACTAGCACATTGTCTTCTGTCATTTTCTCACTATTCACAGCGGAAAGGGGAAGACGAGGAGACAGGAAGGGAAGGGGCCCATCGAGGCCTCTCTGCACTGAAATACATGTCTGGTTGCAGCCATGGAGGTGCCCGATCACGTTGCTCACTTGAGCTGTGCAATCTGTTCATGGACTCGCCAGCCCTCCCTCCAGGCCTAATTCCACCCTGGGCCACCTCAGCCATTTTCCTGTCCCTCAGCTCCGTTCATCTTATCTGATAAGACGGGTGCAAATGTCTAGCCCGTTCCCCTGTTCCAGGCTTTCGAACGAATTCACAGTTTGGTTTTTACAGATCTCAGGCCATCGTACATCTTGCAATTCGAGATGCTATTTTTAACAGGCTAGCTCACGCGCCATCCTCATCATTTTCCCCCATAGCGTTATTTGGTTTTTTTTTAAGAGGGTGACGTAGCATCTAGAAAAGTTAAAAAAAAAAGAAAATTGTGAAGTATCTATAATCAGTGGTGAACAGACCAC
This sequence comes from Macroglossus sobrinus, assembly GCA_004027375.1. Classification (NCBI taxonomy): domain Eukaryota; kingdom Metazoa; phylum Chordata; class Mammalia; order Chiroptera; family Pteropodidae; genus Macroglossus; species Macroglossus sobrinus. Next base: position 72,331 of record PVKZ01002466.1, read on the forward strand.
TCATGTTTCCCTTCTGCGTAGGGCTTTATCTCGGTCTCTGTCTCAGTTGTGGCAAGGTGGGTGTCACTACAGCCAGAAGCCCCCTGTTCTGGGAGGGAGACGGGTCACAGACCATGAAGGACCACAATGAAGGGGAGGCAGAGGATGTCCCTCCAGGCCCCAAATCCAGGCTCTAGGTCTGACACGAGCTCTGATCATGAGCAGCCGGAAATGTCCCGTGTCAGGGCTTCTCTTGTTTAATGGGCTGAAGCCAGTTTGTGACTCTGAGCTGGTTGTAAAACCAATGGCAGCTTGAAATGAGCCAGGGTAGGATATTTGCAACACAGACATTGGCAGATGCTATAAATCAGGATGTTTGTTTGTTTGTCTTGTATTATTTTCAGTTTTTGGGTTTTTTCCCCCCCAGAGAGCTGGCTTACTTGCACACCCCTGCTTAAAGTGTACTATACTTGGGATAGGGCCACCAGGAAGACACCTGAAATTCTAGGGGTGAACAACTAGTTGTTTATTGCTGATATAGCAAATTTCTAGACATTCTTTCCCATGTCGTCCTCTGCCTGAGCCTTGAGGTGACGTCATGTATTGTGAGATCGAAGCTGCTAGCGGGCTGCCGTCTGAGAGTATTCTACAGGTTTTCCTATCTACCAGGTTAGCTGCTCATCTCATCAAGATCCAAAACCCACTAAGCGACTCCACTGAGCAGAGGATGTCACCCATTACCTTCTCCTGTCACTGTTTCCGGGCCAAGCCCAAGAGACTTGAAACTGAGCTATTCTCCATGGAATGGAGCATAAAGAAGATTCATTTCAATGAGTGGTTATTGAGTGCCTATTATGTACGGCACAATAAATACCTATACAATGATGTTAAAACATCCAACAGGTCTATTGAGGAGTAACGTAGATGTTTAGGGAATATTTATTAGGGATATGGATGGAGTTTATAATGCAATCTCACAGCAAAACACCTTTATGATCCTTTTTAGATTTTTTTTTTCAATCCCTCATCTTATGCCAATGGCCAAACCATTCTCACTTTGCTACTTTTTATCTTTCTTCATCTTTTTGCATGCCCTCTCACTCCCTGGCCCTCTCAAGTAACCAGCCTTCCCTCTGCTTCCCTATTTTTCTACCTATAACCTTTCTCTCCTTAATATTTTTCTCATTCCATAACTTGATCTCCCTGATTTTCTCTAGTTGAGTACTTATTGTCATTGTACTGGTCAGCCCAGGCCAATAGCCCATCGATTCAGATATGAGTCTTCCTTTTCAATAGCAGAAAGATGGGTTATTAAAAACGCTTATGATTTCATTTCCTGTAATACATTTTTTGCCTATGATTTTCTTACACATTCTCCCTTTTATTATAATGCTATATATGACTCCTTCATGACAGGATTACTAATATATTGGGAACCAAAGCAATTAATATCTCATCTTTGTGGCCTAGTGAACTACTGTTAATGTACTATATGCTTAATATATATTTCCTGAGTGGATAAGATGCAGAAGTGTCCCAAAAGCCAGCCACCACTTCTGGGACTATTAAATAAACGTTGTAATACCCAACAAAAATGAGGTGAGGCTTGTGTGAGTGAGTGAGTGAGTGAGTGAGTGAGTGTGTGTGTGTGTGTGTGTGTGTGTGTGCGCGCCTTGAAAATAACGCAACACTCTTATTGTCAAAATTAGGGCCCTTGTACATATGTCTGTCTATTATAGTTGATACAAGTAAGACAGAAAACATTCTATCAGGAGCTGCAGGAGAAGCTCCTGACAGAATGCAGTGTGACTGTGGGACCCACCAGTTAGGTGCAAAATATCTCTGCCCTCGTTACGTGGCCATTGCTCAAGCCTGTTTATCGGTTGGGTTGCCGTGAGATTTTAATTCAGTAGAGGGAGCTTGTGGGTAGGAGCCATGCCGTTGCTGCACGAGGAAGATTGATGGTATTCATTCAATCCCCACAGTCTGAAAAATGCTTCCTATTTATTTTATTCAGGAGCTTGTTGTAACACATCCCAGAGTTGCCCAGTCATTTTTTTCCACTAGTGAAAAGTCTAATTTCCTTTTCCATTTTTTATTCCTCTATGCAATTCACTCAATCCCCATAATGGTCTAACATTCCACTGTGTTTGACTCTCTTCCTTCTTATCTGGTTTCATCACCAATGTTCTTTTTATCCCAGAGAATGACCAGGGTGAGCGTTTGTCCTGTTGATGTGCTTAGTGGTTCTGTTTGAGGGATGAAAGTTTTTCCTGGTTGTTCAACCGTTGTTTGAATAGTGAAAAAGATCCACTTATCTTCGGTTGGTAATAAATTTGACATACCTTATGTTTACCGTTTAACAGTATACATCAAGTATGGGGGACACATTCATCAGTACAGTGTTTTTCACTTGTTTTTAGGTCAGATTCAGAATGAGAGAAATTAGAATAATTTAACAATAATCATTTGTCATCTTACCACTCAGCACAAACCAAAGAGTAAACAGTAATTCAGATATCAACCATGATAGGCTTCATTTTGGTATAGGTATTGTTTCAACATGTGTTGAAAGAATGTTTGTACATGTATCCACGTGTGAAAGTGTGTATCTATGTTACATGCACATGCATGCCCATCAAAGTTAGAGATCTCTGTCTTTTAATTTGACAAGCTCAACTGAAAGTTACCAAAGACTGCTTAAAACTGGTCAGAGTTTGCTCACTGCCTAAAGAGCTTAGAATCTAAGCTCTGGCCAACTTCAAGTTGTACAAACATACAAAAAACAGCCTATCTTTTATGTGTCCTTAATTCTTTATATGCCTTTTTACTTGCAAAAGATGAGTTTTATTATCCCCCCAACTCTGGCTCTAGACAGAGAAACTTGGTGACATGTTGAGTGAAATGCTACACTGTGTTAATAACGGTTTTGAAAGAAATCAGGAAAGTTAATCATGTGTGGACTCAGGGTTAAGAAGCAATGTAACAGACTATTAAGCTTAATATAGATATGCAATATAAGCATATGCAGACGGCCATTAGCATAAATTCATGTTACAGAAGAGCAGCCCGGCATGTCACTTGGTGGCGTCTTAACGTATGCAAGGGACAGGATGGAGATCGATAGGGAAGGAGATGGGTCAGAGAATCCATATACAGGTCCCGAATCAGGTTTATAAAACCACTGCAAATTATAACCACATTATTTTCAGATGGTGTTACTGCCCGACTTCATTACACAGACATGTCAAGTGAAGGGGTGTGTGTGTAGCAGGGAAAAATCTCAGCGTGAGAAATAGCCTCCCGCCTTAGCTAGAACTAGCTTCCCTGACTGGTCACAAACGTTATGCTGCTGTTGAACAACTCCTATAGACAAGAAGGTAGATAGATAATTTAGCTAACTGACTTTTGGGGTGAAATTTGTAGATCTCAATCATTCTAGAGATAGCTGTATCTCAACATTCTTTCCTTTTTCACAACACCCCGTGCCATAAAAATTACATTTGACCATCAAGCAAACTTATTCAAATACTTAGTATTTAGAAAAAAAATTCTTCCAGGGCTCTGTCTTTTAGCTAAAACAAGTAAATAAATTCTCTCTCCTGGTTCAATAAAACCCCCCCTAATAAGACATTCTGGCTTATTTCTAGGAATTTCCTTTTTTTAGATGTTTGTTTTTCATTTTTCCTTCAAAAATAGCAATCATCTGTGGACAGAATTAAATGTTTGAGGCTTGTACTGTGATCTCAGACAACACTCTATGTGACTTGCATTGTTTTTGCATACCAGCTTGACATCCAAGAGACTGGGGTCAGCCTCATATTGCCCAGTGGCATACAATATGCTCTAGACAGTCAGATTGCAACTTGGGGGTGCCTCTTTGCCAGTAATGTGTTGAAATTCTCGAGGAGGTCAGGAGTATGGTGTTGCTCAAACAAAAAGAATGCATTCTGTGACCCTTCAATTATAGAATACAACAGCTCTTAATGACAGAGTACCTGTGGCCCCAGTTGAATGAAAACTAAACAGGTTGTTTTATAGGACCTGTGAACATCAAGCAAGTCCCAAAGAATACTGACCCCAATCTAGAACTGTCTCATTGTCATCCCTTCCCACTACTTACGGGAATGGTGAATCAGACAGACAGACAAACAGACAACCCTACCGTTTCTCGGGGTGCTGTGGGAAAGCGTTTGTTTGCATGTTACCATGTAATCAAGTCCTGCCCGGGTCCTCTGTGGCTAGGAAATCAATGGGTTAAGTTAGATCACTGTCGTGTGTTCCCTGACCCCGGAATGCTTCATCAAATGTACTCATTACCGATTGAGCGAGAGAATGAATAGTTTCGAGTTTCAGCTTAAGCGCTGATGGGATCGTGTGGAAGCCCTAACGTGGTCGAGGTATTTAAATTTTGATTTTTGTAATGGGCTCTGACATGTTTCATTTCCTCCGAGGGAACGCTCGAGACCTCTGAAAGTAAATGTTGCTAAAAAGTCATCAAGGCAGAATATTAAAATGCCATCAAATGAAAATTTCACTAATGCAATCCGGCTAGGGCTCCAGGTACCGGAGCGAAAAGGGGGAGTGTCAGAGGTCTGGGTTCTTTGAGCGAAACATGATTTGTTCCTCTTCACTGACTGTTTCTCCAAATAAATTATTTAAAGTCTTATTTCTTCTTTCTCCCGGGCCTCTTACAGTTCAGTGATACTGAGAGGTGGCACGAGGAGCAGTAGAAGGAAAGAGAGCGGGCACAGCTGAAAATCCAGGAAACGGTTGCATGGTGAGCGTCTTCACCTTTGCAGGCAGTTCCTTCATTCCACCAAGACCCGTCCGTCCAACTGCGTGGTCAGATGGGAGGGGAGGACTCCTTAGCTGTCACCTCGGGGCTCAAACTGCCCTCATAAAACATACTCCAAACTCGACTAACGTAGCAAGGCGTTGGGAGGTGTGAGAGCATCAGAACACGTTCATTTCGTGGTGCGTGGACAACCTCAGAGTTTAGGAGAAGGTGCTATTATTTTCCTTGATGGTTTTATCCAAACAATTTTTGTTATTTTCCTAAGACTGAGTTTTAGGTAATTTCTATATTGATAGATTTGTGGCAGAGGGAAATCGAAATGATATTTTCTGGATCTCTTCTACATAAATGGCATTTAGTAAGATGAGACTGGCCTTATGAGATCAGAAATTCTTCTGGGTTTCATTAGCAATGTTTTCTTAATGAACATCGTGTTAAACAATATGTATTTTTCTTTACTTATATATATTTGAATTCTGAGATCTTGGCTATTTCCTGGAAATGGAGAAACATGGATCTCCCCAAACTTCGTTTGTGACAGAGGTTTCCCCAAGTGTAAGGGATTTTATTCTCTTATCTTCGGGCTAATGTTTCTATTGAACCTGTAATTTCCTCATTTCTCCTGCTGGCTGGCAGGATTTGTGCCAACCGACACCTGGTCTTCTATTAGCTCAGCTTGACACCTTCAATTCTGTCCGTCTCACCCGTAAGACAGATAAATTACTTTATTGAACCTGTTGTGTGAAATAGCAGGTCTGCCTTTGGGAATCAAATTTCTACTGAGCATTGGCGAAACAGCATAATCCTAAGTGTCTAGAATCACAACTATCGCCCGCCCGCACCCCCCACCCCCAAGGCTACAATCTGGAGTTGGTTTTCTAGTCTTGTTGAAAATCATGGCTTCAACAAGGTGTTTTTTTTAGCACCAAAAGATGATGTCTTTTCATGGTTATGGGTGTGATCTCTAGTCTCAGATGGTCTGGGTTTATTTTCTGTTTTTAACGGTGGGACCCTGAGTTAGCTGGTGAATCTCTAAGTCTCACCATCTGTAAGGCAGTAGTAATAGCATGTACTGCATTGCTTTGTTGCGAGAATTCAATGAGGTAGATATAAAATGCTTAGCACAGTAGTGGAGACATAGTAAGCACTTAATACATATCAACTGTTAACTAGAGTTTATTTCTTAATATTTGAAGACAAAACGCTGTAAGTGAAACTCAGCATTTCTGGAAAGTTTTCTTTAAAATTCCAAGTAAAGACCTATACTAAATATTTGTAACCGCCATGCAATGCCTTTCAGGGGATGGTTTCTGGGGCATTTTCAAGTCTTAAGTGGTCCTTTCACTGTGACTCCAGATGCATCATGGGAAAGTGGAAGAGTTCACAGACATGATGGTTAAGATGCTTGAGACACATCGCTGAAGAGGTTATGACCTAAGACAGGGCAAAAAGATCTGCTGATATGCACCTCTCCCTGTGTTTTCAGATAAGGACTTTATCTTTGAGATAATTGCTCAGGCAACTAAGGCATACAAATAGCTGGGCTACATTCTTTTTTCACATACTTTTGAGACAACTCTTTAAAAACTTCAGTTTGAAGGAATTTACCAAATAGGATAGGGTTTTTAAGAATCTTTGAGAAGTCCTAAGAATATTATTGTGGTACAGAATCCACACATTTTCTACTTTAAATTATGGCTTTAGCATAAAGCCTCCTACTTACCTATTGCTTTTAAAGAAGAACAAACTTTTATGTCAATCTATGTGGATGAATAATTGTGTTAATTAGAAATTATTCCTATGAGTACTTATTGAACACCCCCCGTGTTCAAACAACATTGCATTGATCAGAGCTCAGGAAGATTTCTAGTTTTGTTTTATCATACGTGGCTGAGAGTACTTAGTGGAACTTCCTGCAAAATGACCTCTCCTATCCACTATTCAATAATTCTGACTGGTCACTGCCCCATAATGAGGATTTGTTACAGGCAGAGAACCAGTTGGCGCATATTAAGTAAATTTATCACTAGCTTAACATCTTAATGATCAGAAGGCATGAAGATTTTAAAATATTTACTTGAATTTCATGGTAATCCATCTAGCTATTTTTTTTTTCCTACATGGCTACAAGAGAGCATTTTCATCTTTCTAGTTAAATACAAAATGGAAGAGAATCAAGAAAGAATTGAAGCAGTAGATAGGAATTTTCTAGAGCTTTCTGGTATCCACTCTTAAAACATATAAAATACTAAACACTATCTCATTAGTCAGCTAGAGAAAATCCTTGAGGACCCATTAAATGAGGTGCCCTGTAAGAATAGTTACTAGGGACTTGCACCTCTAATTTCTTCTTAAAGTGTCAGAATATTCCCCAGTTTGAGACTTAAAGGAAAGCTGACTGTTGGTATGAGCGTATCTAAAGAAAATCTGTCACTGAAGAGGTTGGTGGCCCTGAAAGGCAAGGGAAAAAGCAAGGTAGAGAAGCAATTTTTTGCTGTATGTTCTAGGCAGTACAAAAGAGAGGGTACCCAAGCTCTTGAAAATAAGTGTGAGTGCCTAGGCACCAGAATATCACATGGCATGACAGCAGCCATGATGATCAAATAGCTAACGTCTCTTGTTCTGATCCCATGACCTCCAAGCAATAACCCTCTGATTAAAGTTTCCCGCATGAATCTGTCCGCGGAGAGAGAATATTCTAATTCTATTTGATAGTTATGAGTCTTTCTGGGAGTTGACAAATTGGCTTTCTGGTTTTATTCGTCAATTTTTTCTTATGCATTTGTTTACCATAATTAATACCCTGAAGTCCAGTCACCCTGAGCATGTGAAGAAAATTGAATTGTCATGACTGGAAAGCTGATAACTGGACTTTGAACTTTGCAGTCATATTAAAATATTATAACTGATTGAAACCAACCCCCTGTCTCCCTGAACAGATGAAGTGAATTCTCTGCTCTACTTTATTTGTAACATACAATATCACCATTGCCAAGTAGATGGCCTCTAATAGCGGTGTCCACTAGTTATTAATCTAGCATATAAAGCTATAAAGGGTAAACTTTGGTCTTAACAGTTATATCGTTATTATTATTTTTATTGAGAATGTAGAGTTGGGGGTAGAGAGATGTATGTCAGTGAATCCAATAAGGTGAATCCAGTAAGTGTGGTGTCCTTATTTTCCATCTCCTGCCAGGAACTGAACGAAACTGCAGAGCAGTATTTTCCAAAGAAATATCTCAGGTGGATATAGGACAAGTTAAATTTCTTCTCTAGGAGGGTAGTTCTTCTTATTAGGTATAGCAGATTTTTTTTTCCCTTCCAATTTTAGGATACCTGACTCTTCACCTTCAAGATAAAACTTCCAGAAAAAGCTGGAATAAGTAAAACCGACCTTTAGCTTGTGAGAAATCATAAATTCTGTGACACGGAAATTTTGCTGAGCTGATTGTCTATAGCTATATAGGATCTCATCAGAATGCTTGGAGCAAGAGAAAGTGAACTGAATAAGATGCATTTGTTGATTAAATATCAAAATATATGAGCATCTAACATAATTTTCTGGGTAGAAAGTATAGATCTGAGTCGGCGATGGTTGGGTAAGTGAAATTGACAAAGAAAAAAAAATCTTAGGAATGGTAAGACATAGAAACAGTGTACTAGCTGGGGAACCTCAATAGTTCACAGGTTTGCTTTCGATAATCTCTCCCAAGGTCACATTTTTATCTGAATTGCTTCAATTAGGGGTCTGGTATGAAGGATTCTGAATGATTTTCTGTATCTTCTGATTCAGAAAGGAAAAAAAAAATACTATTGTGTTCAAATATGTACCATCTATGTGATTCCAGACATGTACAATTCAGGGTATCAACTACGTACTCGTTGAGGCTGAGGATTTAATGATGCTGAGAGTTACATGGCCCCATTTCACAGCCCCCATGAAATGTACAGTCCAGCCTAAAGAGTCCAAAGTGAGGTTCATGTTGACGTAGCTGAATGATCAGTAGGAAAGTGGGGGAAAAAAAACTACATGTACCATGTGTCCCAAAAATTTCAGGGAAATTTTGGAGAAATCAAATGTATTCTCAAATTATATTTGGGATAAGGTTTAGCAGAGAATGTCAACGTAAGGCATTAATTCACTGCCATGACACGACTTTGTTAAAGTACTTTGAATAACAGACAAAATAAAGAATTGACCTTATAAGATTAGAAATTAAGTCAAGAGGACCCGTAAAGGGCTATGATATTTCTAGGTATAGAATTCCTGAGAGTTTTCATTTTATAAGGAGACATTAAATAAAGGGTTTACTAAGACGAAGATTAAGACTTTAATACAAAACTGATAAGCTATTCCAGATGTTTGGGGAAAATCCTGAAGTCTACTAAATATTAAATAAAATGTCAAAAGCGAATTTATTCTGTCTAACCTTTACTTACTCTTCTGAATTCAAGTGCATTCTAAAAGATTTTATTTTTACCTAATTTTTCATGTCAAATATATCATGGCTCCTGAAAAATAGAGATGATGAAGTGCTATTTTATAGTTATCGAAAAGTATTTTCTATAATCAGGGTCTTATTGACCTGCATTTCATTGTATTAGGCTGGTTAAGAAAGATTCTAAATCTTAATTTTTTCCCCTAAGGCTTACCCAATCCTTCATTTTCTTTGCATGATTAAGAAAGAAATTGAGAGAGAGGGAGAGAGGGAGAGAGAGGGAGGGAGAGGGAGTGAGAGGGAGTGAGAGGGAAAGGGAGAGAGAGAGGGAGAGAAAGAGGGAGAAGGAGAGGGATAGGGAGAGGGCGAGGAAGAGGGAGAGGGAGAAGGGAGAAGAAGAAGAAATAAAGAGAAAGAAAAGGAAAGAAAGAAAAGAAAGACACTAAACTTCCTGGAAAATAAATTTAAATGGTTAGGTCTGTTAATAGTAAGCCATTAGGCAACTGGATTGGTGCAGTAGAGTTTTCTGGATGAGCAAATGACAGTACACAAATATAGTCTGGGATGAGGACAGGGAGAGGGAGGCTGGGCCTCAGGGGCCGCGTGGTTCCTATTTACTGTAGAAGGTAGGTGCCCAGGAAGCTTGCAGATGTGAGCTGTATTAATCCCAACATTTTATGTTACACCTGAGTTTATAATTGAGTCTTAAAATCAAATGAGATGTCACCGCTTCACCATCTGTTGTAGAGGATGTTACCAGTCGTCCCTTAAAAAAGACGACCCCTTGTCGTGTTCAGAAGCGGCTTCTGCAGCATCCTCAGATTATTTTCCACGTTAATGGAGAGAAACATGAGGAATGTGGGTGGAACCGTTCCCCACGGCCTTGTCTTCACCGCTCAGAGTAAATGAGAAGATGTGATTTATTTCCTAGTGCTCTTCTCACGCCCTCAAAGCCCCCGTTGTGGTGACCACTTGGATTTTGATTTCGGAAGGAGGACAGGCTACGATCTTCCACAGTTGCGCCCGGCCTGGAAGGGTGACCGTGTTTTTCCAGGCGGTGACCCCTCTAGGTGTTAGATCTGGCAGGGTGCTGGGGCGAGAGTTTTACATCCGATATGCTAGTGTGTGATTGGCGGTTTGTCTAGTGAAATTCGTACAGTCTCCTGTTCCACATCTGCCAGTCTGACATCTTGCTAAAACATGAGATGACACACACATGTGTTCAGCCGTGGTGTGATTTTTCTTGAACATAAAGCAGATAATTTCATAGCAATTATTTTATGGTCCTTGGAATAGTATTCTAATTATTTCTGAGTCGCATATCAAATTGTACATACATGTGTGCTTATAAATGTTTTTGTGGCTTGTAGAAACATAGATATTTGTATTATACATGTGCACATACACACAATCATGCATAGATATCATCTATTCAATACCATGAGAGCAAGAATCCTCAATAAAAACACAGTCCTGGAGTGTGATGGGTCACTTTTTATTTATGTGCGATGTTAATTCAAATTCAAACCCAGGCTTCTAAAGTCGAAAGACTCAGGATAGAAACTCAGTGATTCCTTCGTGTGCAGGGCAGGTATGAGGGGTGGGTGCGGAGTTCTCAGCACTGACCTGGAGGGGTCTGCACGAGTCAGAGACCTCAATTTTAATGGAGCCGAAATCCATCACGAGCGTGTAGCTTTCAAATCCCAAAGCCTGCATGTCCCTAAATCACACCTCAGGATTCCATAGAAAAGATCTCCTCAGACATCTGCTTTCGTGGAGGAAATTTCTGGGAGGAAATTAAGGGATAGCAATTTTCTCCTTGTCTCCCACCTTCTCTACCTTTCTCCCACCCACCCACAATCCCGGGTGAGGCCACTCTAAACCTGCACAAAACACGCAGGGGGAGCCTCGGAAGAAATAAAAATAAGGGTAGCAAACCCTGCACTTTTCCGTGGAATTTTAATGTATGTCTGTGAAAAAGTAATGAGCGGGCCACAGTCCATGAGGCGAGAACAGATTTCTCCCCCATCGTTTTATCTTCGTTTAATTGAATATTTAATTAGCATAAACAGAGAACGAATTTTGGAACGCGGTCAGTGCTTGGAGCAGGAAGGGCTGGTGCTGGGCTCTGCCCTGAGAGGCAGCGCGGCCGACGTGGACGCCCACCGTGTCCTCCTCGTCCTCCCCGCCGCCGTGTGACAGGCGGGCGCGGGTCCTTCGGCACCAGCCGAGGAGGGCGTCAGCACCCGCCCTGCGCTGGACCTCGCCGGGCTGTGCATATTGGAAGCCGCAGACAGAGGCCCCTTTCACGGTGATGAATGGGTTTTTTCAAGCGTTCTGCTCCCTAGTTATGAGAAGGGTGACCCGGTCAGGAGACGACTTTATGAAGCTATAAAAAATGTATGTCACTTCGGACTCTCTAATGTCACGGGGAAGGGGGAAGGAAAGAGAAAAAGAAAGAGAAAAAAAAACCTGTGCAAAAATGGCCGAGTGATACGGCTGTTTTCAGTCTTGGAATAGTTTCCTGTGGACAGTCCTGGAGCGGGGGCCGTGGAGCGTGCCCACGGAGCTCTGTTCTTGGGTGGATTCGAAAGAAAAAATTGCAGGGGGGGAGGCTTTGTTTGGCTTTGCTCAGCTTTGCTCAGCTTTGCTCAGCTTTGCTCGCCTTCACAGAAAGGTTTACGGTGCTGACAACACGACATTTTGAATGCAGGTCTGGTGGCTGTGGGTCGGCAGTGTGCTCAGGCAGAAGGGCTAGGACGTCACTGCAAAGCAAACGCGTTTCGAAAGGGGGCTCTTCAGCTCACAGTTTATAGGCCTTTTGCCTCCGTAGCATAAAGAATTTTTTTTGTTGAACAGTATTGAAAGGAAGGCGTGCCAGGTCCAGACAGCACTGGCCCCTGTGCTTTCTGCCGAACCCTGTGGAGTCTGCAGATGGTGGCGTGTGGGTGCTGACAAGGGCTGTCCTCTCTGGACCCATGATTTAGTATCCAGTGAGCTCCCTCGCCTCCCGTCCATAGGAGCATTTCCTAGGATCAGGTGCTTTCTTTTTTTGATATGTCACATAGTATAGAACTTGTGTTCATGTGTTAATTTACACAAGGCCAGGGACTCAGAGGGCCAAGGTCAGACTCTTTGCTTTTATTAGGGCTTCCATTAGTCACAGGTGAACTTTAGAGACTCTGAACTGGATTCAAACGCTGGCTTTGTCGTGGCATAGTGGTGGCGTGTCCCCTTCCAAACTTGGGTATCCTTTGTCTTTTTTTTTTTTTTTTTCTGAGACTCATAAATCTCCTCTATCGACATGCCTGGAATTGGGGGCGGGGCGAATTATGAGAAAAGCTATGAGCTCAGTGCTCAGTGACAGCAAATGTCAGACTCAGAGATGGTTTTGAAGAGGGAGGGAGAGATGGCGTTTCCCCCCACGGAACACTAGTTGGTGTTTCTCACCCTCTTCCTCTTGACGCTGTCAAACCCATCGGACTAGCTTCTTAGTTCCCCTGTGCGTTGGCCAGAGTCGGTTCCCTGTGCACTGGTCATTATACTTGCTACCATGTCATTCGTCCACCCTGGCCTCAACTGACCCAAGAGCCCAGGGAATGTTTTGACCTCAGAATGCTCCCCGGTGTGCAGATGGCTGCGCAGAGCCTTGGAACCCCTCCGTCCAGTATATACCCTTGAAGGAGTTTGAATGAACACAGAGAGAAAGAGTCAGCAGTGAAAGGAAGCATGCGGAAAGTAAGACAGCAGGGCGGACAGGGACACCAAGGTCACTGCCACACACCAGAAGAGCTGTGGCTTCAGATCATGATCAGGACCCCTCAAGACCTGACCACCTGACCGCTTATGAGCCTGGCATTTGCTGTAACCAAATCCTTGAGCCCGTACTTTTTCACATAACTCTTTCCCCATCCCGAAGGCCCATCACCTGTCAAGTCCTGAGTTCTTTTCTCTTTGTGGCCTGAGTGAGGCAGATGAACAGTACAGTGTACAATCGTGTTTAAAAAAGAGGCCTCGTCTTACCGCAGAGTATGTATAAACTTTACATGAGAAGCAACTGAAAAAAAATAATAGTCAAGCGCTTGCCTTTAAAGCATTTTAAAGAGAAGAGTGGATGGATATATGCTTACCAAAGGCTTTGGATTGGTTATTTACCTTCATAAACAAGAAACCAAAAATTAGCAGAGCTGGCTTTTCTACTTAAGTTTTCTGTTTGTTTGTTTGTTTGCTTGCTTGTTAGTTTTCCTTCGGTAAAAACAAAATAACTTTGTCTCTTTGGTGAGTAGCTTTGGTTTGAGGCAGCACCCCTTACAACTCTCGTGCTAGCTTGTGTTCCTAAGACTGTGCGTCTTCACGATATAAAACTAAGAAATTCTTGAGTAGAAAACATTCTACTTTCCAGCCTCGAGTGATCAAAAGGCCTAATTTCACCATAATGAGGAATGAGCACAAAGGAGAATTCTTAAGACGGATATTTAGAACTAAGTTTTCATTATTCCTGAGTCCCTACAATTCTCCAAGTATTTGAGCCCCATAGCATAAACCAGATATTTTTTTTTCAAGAAAAATTCCACTTCACTTAAGAATTTATTAACAATTTACATAATTGCTTAGGTAATCTGCATAATTGACAGAAAGTTTAATTTGACCCTGGTTCAACTGTAACACTTACGGTTTTAAATTGAAATTGGTATAATTCATTTATGAGAGTAATTAAGCCACGGGGTCTAACAAATACAACGTATGCTGCCCGAGGCCTCAAGCCCAGAACACGCTATTAGAATGTTTTATTTAAATATGTCAGATCTGTTCATCGCCACAGTCACCCGTGTTAAACTCGAGCAAATGGGTTCTTTGACCTTGAGCACAGTGCTTCCGAGAGAGAGGGTTCATTTGAAGCACACAATTCAGTGTTCTTTCTAGAGGAATACACATGGTTAAAAAGGGTTTTAAGAAAGGGTAAACTTTACCTAGTTTTTACTTCCAGGAACTCTTCACACATAATCTGATGCTATGATAATCACGGAAATTATTAATCCTCAGTTTTTCAGGATAGGACTGAAAAAATGCTCCAGAGTAATGAATCCATGAATCCATTAGCTTATCCATTAGAAGATGACTAATATTTACACGAGCGAGGGAGGTGGAGACTACGTCCACCTTCCTTGAAATGCTTGCTTTTCATCCTTAAATGCATAATTAATTCAGCTAATTGAAAGGTAGTCATCCCAAACAGAAAAATCATAGCACTGACAACAGCCACTGCATCTGTCCCTGGAAGGGCAGAGATTAATTTGGCCAAGTGCTTGTGGCATGCAACATCTCTTCACTTGGAAAATATCAGATCTCACGGCATTTTTTTTTTTTTTTTTTTTTGTCCCTGACACCTGTGCAGCCTCGGAGGCTGGAGGAATATGAACGAGGGTCAGTTGCAAGTGACATGGTTATGTAGACGAAGTCTCTCGGGCACATTCAAGACCCAGCCTTTTGCAACACTCCCACGAGTATTCTAAAAACAAAAAATCCTATAATGGGGCACTCTGGGCATCCACGTCCTCTCCCTCACTCTGCGCTTAGGATTTATTTCCTGTTTATTTTTATCACCGATCCTTCCCTCTCTTCTTGCTCCCTTCTTTCTACGTCCCTTTATTCTCCTTTTTCTTTCTTGTCATTTGCTTCCTTTTGAATCTGGAGCCTCCACCCTGCCCTTGAGTTTTGCACCACGGAATCCACATAATAGTTGTCGTGCAACAACTATGCCAGGGACAAGTACCATGCCAGGTATCTGACGTCCTTGATCTCATTTAGTCATCATCGCAGTCCTGCATGTTATCTTTGTCGTGTAGATGAGGAAATAGCGGATTTAGAGGAATTCAGTGACATGCCCAAGATCCCACACAGCCTGGGTTGCAGCCGTGACCACGTGATCCCAACCACACACACTTGAAGAGTTCCACTCCTCTATATAACCTCTGGGATTATGACATTCTTCTTTATTTTATAACAACAATAACAAAAAAAATACAGCAGAGAGAGAACCCGACTGAAACCAGCTTACAGCTTAATGAACTATTAGGAGATCAACACCCTTGTAATCAGCACCCTGGTCAAAACATCACATTTCATTAGCCACCCCAGGACCCTGGAGTGTCTGCCCAACCACAGCTGTCCTTCCACATGTCACCCCTTCTAACCGACAGTCATCATTTTCTTGTATTTCCTTAATCCTATCATCCCTAGATACTATAGTTCAGTTCTTTTTGAATCTGATGTCTCTTGCATTTTTTTTTTAATCTATAGGTTCTCTCTCTACCCCTTTTCAATTCTCGCAGTATAACTATCAAAGGCTTATAGATTTTCCCACTGTCTGGATTTGGCCTGTTGCATACAAAGTACAGTTTTTCATGCTCCCACATCCTCTATATTTCCTAAAAATTGGCAGAGGATATAGAGTCTTGATGAGAATCAGGTTTGAGCTCTTTGACAAGAATAAAACTATAACTCTGTTCTTTTGACAAGGGCATCTAGTGTTTGCTTGTCTTTTTGTGAAGTTACCCATCCTCGAGGTCATAAGAGTAAGGGTCTCATCTGATAGGACTAGGTTCCTTATCATAAGAGGAGGAAACACCAGGGGTCATCCCTTCTCCCCATGTGCACAGAGGAAAGTCCACATGAGGACATGGCTAGAAAGCGGTCATTGGCAAGCCAAGAAGAGAGGTGTCACCAGAAACTGAATCTGATGGCACATTGATCTCGTATTTCTAGACTCTTCAACTGTGAGATAGTAAAATTCTGTTGTTTAGACCATTATATCTGTAGCATATTTATTTAATTTCAGGCATAGCAGACTAATACAGTTTCTTAAGCCTTTACGTATTAATAACAGTTGGTCGACATTCTAACCGTAAAAGTTGATTTTGCTGGATATAAAATTATGTGGCTCATTTTTTCTTCCCATGCCTCAATATTTTACTACATTTTCTTCTGGAATAAGCATTACTGTAGATAAAACTGATAGTAATCTAGTTTTACTTCCTATATAAGACTTGCTTTTCTATCTAGATGCTCCAATATTTTTAATTCTTTTTGTTGTTATTGTTAAGTCTGATAATTTTGCCAAAATGTATCTTGGTAATTTCAGATAAATACCCTCAACTATATAAAATACACTTTTACTGTATAGCTTTACATATTTCTTATATTTTTTTCTTATATTCCAGAGACGTTTTGCTTGAAATTTAAGTTGTAGTATTTGATTTGTTCTATTGCTTTTGTTTTCTTTGTCAGAGACTCTTATGCCCATATACTTTCTTTCTTTCTTTCTTTCTTTCTTTCTTTCTTTCTTTCTTTCTTTCTTTCTTTCTTTCTTTCTTTCTTTCTTTCTTTCTTTCTTTCTTTCTTTTGCTTATGTTCATCACCTGTTACTTCCTCTTGGATCCTTTTTATTTCTTTCCATTCTCTTTTTAAATATATATTTCTGCTTTATATAACATTCCTATGAAGATATTGTTATTGTTTATTCTAATTTAGTCTTCAGATCCAAAATGATTTTTTTACATACTCAATTTTATTCTGTCACTGCAATTTTTCAATACATTTTTAAAACTGATTTCTGTTTATATATATATATATATATACACATATATATGTATATGTATATATATATATATATATAAAATCATATAAATGTGTTGTCTTTTTTTTAAATGGTTGTCAATGAATCTCTTTTGTGAGCAGCACTTCTTTCTGGTAACCTTGGGTTCGTCATTTAAACTTTATTAGTCCTCATTTAATCTATCATATGAGAATAATAATTCTCCATAAATAAAATTCCTATAAATATTTAATGTGATAAAACAAAATTTCCTATCATTTTTTTATCTGGCTATTAATAAGTCCGCTGCTTTAAAACCAGCTGGGCCAGATCAACTATTGGCACCTTTACACCATTCTCTATTTTCCCTGGTCTCCCTTGCATTACTGGGGCCAAAAACATGAGAACTGTATTTCTGAGAAACTGTGAAAGCAAATCTGGTTTTTATTCTGTCTAAGTAAATAAATAAGTGAGTAAGTAACTAAGTAAAGAAATAAATCCTCCTAGATTATGAAGAAGGAGGTGAGGCAAAAATCCATGGGCACTTCAATACCAGTTGGAAGGAAGCTGCAAAAATGTTAGGCGTTGTTGGTGACTTACAGGAATTTTACGACTCATCACCGACTTTCAGGCAGCAGCAGGCTGCTGAAATTGTCGGTGACTGTCTCCTATCGTTCCCACTGCCCGTGAGCCCTCGAATCTGTTTCCTCAGACCTTCTAGTGGTTTTGCAAGTAACTTACTTCCGTGTAATCCCTTCCTCCTGGATCACCGAGGGTACTTTCTGTTTGTGACGGAGCTCCGACGGACTCGCTGGACATGCTGTGCTTCTGCTGATACATTTCTATGAGCCTACGGCTTAGAAAAATAGACCAATTTCATAAGCACTGGAGACAAATTGAAGCGTGCATTCGTCTCCTTGTGCGGCTGCCACGAACGTTCTCGGGAGCGCCTTGAGAGCTACCGCTTCCCCAGCTGGTGCTCTTATCCAAGTGCTTTCACACGTAAAAGAGCTTTGAACTTGTAAAACTTTCAGTATGTTGGTCTCTACATTCTTCAATAAATTCTCAGCTTTCTCCCAAATTATCATCAGACCAGCAGACATCCAGTGTTTCAGCCGCTGTGTGCTAATTGCTCCAGCTCCATTGCCATTGATCTGTATAAATCTTTCCCTCCACCAGTTTCTGTAGCTATAGAAGATCTCTTGAAATTGGGTGGACTGATTCCTCCCACTTTCTTCTTTTTTGAGATCATTTTTGCCATTACAGTTCTCTTGATTTTTATATAAATTTTACAATGAACTTGTCCTTGACTAAAAAGAAGAAACCTTGCTGCGATTTTGATTTGAATTGCGTTAAGCCTGTGCATCAGTTTGGAGGGGTGGACTGAAATTTTTACCATGTTGAGTTTTCTAATTTATTAACGTGATACACCTCTCCATTTGTTTAGATTTTCGTGAATTTCTTTCATCAGCATTGGCAGTTTTCAGCATAGAAATCCTGTCCATACGTTGTTAATTTTGTATGTATTTCATTTTTGATATGTTGTAAAAGATGTTGTACTTTTAATTTTGGTGTCTACGTGTCCATTGCTAGTATATGCAAATATAATGGGGTTTTCCTATGTTTATCTTGTGTCCTGTAACCCTGCTGAGCAAACAAGAGTCACAGGACAGTTTTTTTGTGTTTTTGGTAGATTCCTTAGGGCTTTACTACACATACAATCACGTCATCTGAAGCGAGGATAGTTTTGCATTTCCTTTACCATCTGTATGTCTTTTATATTCTTTTGCTGCCTGATCGAACAAGCTTTAACTTCCAGGACTGTGGGTGTCGGTGTGATGAAAGTGGGCAGGCTTGCCTATTCCCGACCTTAGGGGAAAAGCATCCATTCGGTCTTTCACAGCTAAGTAGAATATTAACTGCAGATCTTTTGCGTAGATGATTTTTACTGCACCATTTCACCATTTGCCTCTGTATGGGAATCGCCCCAGCAATACTTCCTCCCAGCAGTTCTGGAAAGAATGAAAATGTCTCTGGGCCAGCTCTATCTATCTCCCACATGGCCCCCAGACAGCCTATGAGAAACCTTCACTCATCCTCACCCTTCATGAATGTAAGTGTAGTCACAAACCAGTCTCCCTTTTCTAGGCTTTTGTCAGCAATCGCAGACTTTTCTCTTTAGATTGTTTACTTGGTTAATACTCTACACAGCGTCATACTTTTAGAGCTAGTCCACTGTGCCCTAGACCTTCTCCAAAACTCTAAGAATCACACATCACAGTTTCCAGGTGATCTCTCTGAAGACTCTCTCACCAGGGCTGAGAGAAGGGAGAAGCACATTAAATCCTACTGTCCTTTGGGAGAAGGGGTGAAAAAAAAGGCTATTGAGTTTTAAGAATGTCTTCAAAATTATTCTCCAATTTCCAACTTTTTTAGATGCCTTCCTACACGTGGGTTTTATAATCTGGACGTAGGTGAGGGGAGAGGGTGACAAAACCTGTTTTCATGCACATCCTTTACAAACCTTGAAAAGATAGCCTAATATATACATATATAGTGGGGGAAGTGTCGATTCTGTAGAGGCTGTCGTGGTGCGGGGGAAGGGATGGGATAGAAACGGAGACAAAAAGCAACCCATTTTAATACCTTGTTATCTGTAGTACCTGTATGAAGGAGGAGCGTTTGATAAAGTTGTGTTTATCATTGAAAACCTATGCTCCAGAAGATGTGAGTATTTAATTAACTATTGATCATTTTGCAAGAAGCGAAGTAAGATTAGAAAAGTCACATTGGAACCAGGACAACAGGTCACCCTCTCAGTGAAAGGCAGTACAAGTCCTCACTGTGAGAACAGAGTAGGTTGTATGAGAACAACAGGGGACAATTGTCCAATACTTTTACCCCAGTCTTTCCCCAATCTGGATTCAGTGTTAAAGGCACTACAGAAAACTATTACTGTGAAAATACAGAGGCTACTGAAGGCCTCGTCAACAACCTGGAGGAAGAAATTTTCGTCAAGGCTAACAGTCTAAGTTCCCAAAGGAAAAAATATTCTATTTGTGCAAATTGAAAATTTTGACTTGGTTTGATTAGTTGAAAACTTTTGTAAAAAAAAAAAAATACTTTTTTTTTATTGCACTGATAAAGCCAAGAGGCGGAGGGAACACTTCGAATGATTTTAAGTGATATATTTAAGTGATACATCTTAGTTACTCATTATCTGGAATAGCCCGGATCTAATTTTAGGGTGCTAATGCCGTAATTTTTCACTTTAAGAATAAAAACAAAATGTTAGAGTTCCTTAAGGAAACTTTCTAGTCTTCACGTTAGAGCAAAATTAACTAAAGACATATTATCAGGGACATTCAAAAAATGTTTTCAAATTTTGCACCACATGTGAAGAAATAGTTTCCAGAGCGGAGTGGGACGGAGGGAGGGCTAAGATCCAGTGCAGCCACTTCCTGCCCCGGCCCTTGAGTTATCTGACATATGCTCCCAAATATTTGCAACATAGTTGGGACGCGGTGCTAATTGAAATAAGCCGGTCCCAGGAAGACACATGCTGCGTGATTCGGCGTGTGTGAGGTACCTGGAAAAGTCAAATTCATAGACACAGAGAGGACGGTGGTTGCCAGGGCCTGGGAGGAGAGTGAAAAGGGGGTTGTTAACTCATAGAGTTTCGGTTGTGCAGGTGGAAAGTGTTCTTGAGGTCGATGGTACAGCAACATAAACATACTTAACACTATTGAATTATAAACTAAAAAATGGTTAAAATGGAAATTTTATGTTATGTGTATTTTACTAACATTTTTAAAAATCTTTAAAAATTTTTTGATCAGAGTTACTGCTAGAATCTGCCCTGAGCTGGGTCCTTTGCCGAGTGCTTTTCTAACAGTCAGAACATCAATTGTTAACCACTGTCAACCATTATTCCGAAGGTCCTATAAGTTGATACATTTATCTACATCGAAACTCTAAATGGCCTAGAATAATGGCTTTGGCTCTCATTATTTCGCTTGTCTAAGAAAATTGTGTTTATTCTTTTACTTTGACGGAACTGGGAGTTTGAGGACGAAAATAATGGAAAGCCCTTCCACCAGGAAATTAAATGCTGCCTCGTGCATTATTTGTGGGGCTGAGATATGTACGTTTCTATCACAGCCATATGTTTTCAATACGTGTGCGTCAGCAGACACTTTATTCTTCGTATCCTGTTGTGCTGAAGATTTCAAAGCACTTTGTGAATAACAATTTCCTGAGATGTTAGCTTCTGGAAGCCTTAGCCAGTTTTTTTCTGATAAGAGAACATAAGCTTCGTCCCAGAAGGTGTAGGGGAATGTGGGAAAGAGAGCTTATCCGTGTGCAGGGGCGGGTTTACAGGGTGAGGTGTGACAGAACAGGAAGAGAAGAATGCTTCCCTTGGGCCTCTCCAGGTAGATTTTATAAAAAACAATATAAAAATAACACTGTTATTCGTAATGGCATTTAAAAATGATAAATCAGTGTTACTCGCCTTGGATAAGTTAATAAGTAAAGACTGGACAAACAAGTAAGCATTTAACACATATTAGGTATTGTGAATTGTGAAGGAAACCAAGACACAAAAATGAAAATATAAAAAATTAAAAAAACACCTAGTTCCTGACATGAAGAGCCATGTTGACATGGCCATGCTCCTACTGGAGGTTCTAGGGGAAGAATCTTTCCTTGTCTCTTCTTAGTTTTCGTTAGTTGCCTGTCAGCCTTGGCCTTCCTTGGCTTGTGGATGCAGCCTCCATCCTCTGCCTCTGTCTTCACATGGTCTTCTTCATTGCGTGTCTGTGTCCACATTTCTCTCTTCGAATTAGGATGTCAGTCAATGGGGCAGGGCCCACCCTACTCTAGGATGACCTCATCTCGACTGATGACTTCCACAAGGACCCTATTTCTACATAAAGTCACACTCAACAATTCTGGGATAACTTTGACTTACTTTTGAGGTGGACACAATGCAACCAACGATGATAACAGTGGTGAAAAGGAATCGAGAGTGTAGGATAGATAAAAATTGAAAGTGACCCCTTGTTTTACCAGGGGAACTCAGGGGGGACTTCGGCCTGAAGAATGGGACCAGAAACCAGATTGTAGTGGTTGGTGGGGGAAGGGGCAGTGCAGAAATACAGGTGTGGGCAGGAAGGAGAATGAGGGGAAAACCTACAGGAATCCATGGGTAGCACAAAGCAGGGCGTTGGCAATTTTTTAGATAAAAGAGAAGCAGAAAAAGATGGGTATAGAAATAACTACACCTTGGGGAACATCTGGTAATTACAATAACTCACTGTCCATGGCCCCAGTATTCTTCATGAATTAGGATTAGGATTTGAGGCTGACAAAGTGACCACTGGTGATGAATTTGGACTCTTAAAAATGGTGGCATCACTTTTAAAATACCTGCTCAGGGCAACACGAACGAGAACTGGCAAATGACACTGAGGCGTAGTCGAGGTTGGAGACTACAGTATGTGATGCATTTTCTGCAAACACCAGCAGTTGTGAAGGCTCAGTGCAAAGGTCATAAGATTAAACCAAACATAGGCTTTCTGTGGAGGGCTGAGCCCAGGGCTGGCTACTTCATTTGCAAGACCTAATACAAGATGAAAATATGAAGCCCCTTGTTCAAAATGTAGGAGAAAGTCTTTTTCATTTCTTTCAGTCTTTCTTTTAACCTGTGATGGTGGTTTTGTAATTGGCTATTTGATGTCGTGGTTCTCCTTCTGTCTCCAGGATAACTATGGGGTGAGCTTAGACACCCAGAGGCCTCCAGGGCCCCACCCCATGCTTGGGATGCACGTAGCATGTACCCAACAGTGACCTTTACCATCCCTCATCCGGGACCCACCAGGGGTGAAAGGTGACCGTGGTCGTTGGGCAGGGACAGGCAGGTAGGAGGCTGTCCCAGGGAGGTGAGAATGAGGCAGCAGGTGGTCCATGCAGGAGCAGAGGCTCCCAGCCCCTGACATGTACTTTCCTGTCCATTCAGACTTCATCTGTAGAACACAAATGCAAACATAGAATTACTAACAATTCCAAGACGTTGACTGGAGAACCACACACCCCAAGTCAGTAGCCACTTTCTAATCGTGTGGCCCTGTGTGACTGCCCTGGTCTCACACCCAGGAAGCCAGCTCCGGCGGGCACGTGACGGGGACAGTGCGAGGTCGTGGATAATGTTAGTTCGATGATGATTGGGGAAAATTATCCATAGGGTTCTAGGTGAAGCGCAGAAGGAAGGGATGTGAGGAAGGCTCGGAGGGAAGAAGTAAGGAGATCAGGCACTGGGCGTCATGGTGAAGATGAGAAGCAGGTGGAGAAGGAAGGATGGCGTGAGAAAGAGCTGGAAGGGTAGGAAGTCGGGATCTGAGATGGACATGTAGAGCCTGATGCTTTGGTGGCCGCGGTCCAGGAGACTGAACTGGAGTAAACAAGCAATGAATTCCGTCTGTGGCAGGATTCATGAATATGAATTAATGGGTATTATTGGGGTCGGGTCCTCTTCATCCCTTCCTTGTGCTCCTCCAGTCCCCACCCTTCTCTCACTTACCTCGAGCTCCATATAAGTCAGGGGAAAAATCGAGTCACAGCGTTTTAACTTAACAGCATTACTACTCTAACGATCTCACATAGCCCTGGAAATGTACGTACACAAATCATCAATTTGTGTGAGTCGAACGCGTGAAAATTTCCCCCTGGAGCTCTAATATCATGAAGCTGCTTTATTTTATTCTAAAAAGAAATCACAAATGTGATTTTGGAGACACATAAATGCAATCATTTGTTATTCGGGTGACCTTTTTTATTTTTGTATCTCTGAAGGCAAAATGGAAATTTAAGCACGCATAGTCGGTGTAACCTGCCTTTTTAAGAAAACAGACAAGTGCTTTGAGATATTTCACCATATAACGGAATAGCGTACATTCAGATAAACACCTTTTGTGTGTACAGAGATGAGAGCATAGGGCAATATTACCTTCTTCTGTTATGCTTTGTATGAAATTTGTTTTAGGCATAAATGATTAATATCTCGTATCACAAATGTCTTCAACAGAAGAAGAAGCTACTGAGGGAAAAAAAAAAGTTCTTTCTAATGATTCTTTCAGGATGTTTTCTTATTGCCAAGGCTCATAAAATTGGCGAAATGCTGAGAAAACGTATCGGAGGCAGAGTATTAAAAACAAGGCAGACTGCTACACAGTTGTAAAAAGAATGACTATTAAGGAACTATCATTTCCTTTTCCTTTTACAGTTTTGTAAACAGTACCCAAATCGAGCCTCATTTTATAGTGCATTTTACAGTGCATCTTCACCCGTAGACAAGCACATTTGACTTAAAGAGAGGCCAGAAGCCTCACTTGAAATCCAAATGTATGGAGGCCTAGCGTTGAAACGAATCTGTTACAAAGAAGTCTGAGGATTCTGCTGCTGCCCTTTTTTTTTTTGCAGGGAGTAGCCGTAGGTTAAAAGTGTCCCATACGAAGACCAAGTAACCCATAGAGAGACACCCAGAAAGGGTCAGTGAGAACGTCTCTATTGTATGGCCATCCGTATGTAAGTTCCACCTGAGTGGACTCACCTATCCTGTGACACACAGTTAGATATTTCAAGTGGACATTTTGATGATTCAAAAATAAATAAAATAAGAAAAAAGAAAGAGGAGGGTAGCAAATGATGACAGGGCCCCCGGGCCATTTCAGCGCCACCTGGATTCCTAAGTGGGATGTGCTTATACTCTTCCGATGATGTAAGAAACTGGTTAGGACCCATTAGGGACATCTGGTCCACCCAAGGATCAGTTTCACCACTTCTACTTCCCGGGATGTATCCCTAGTAAATGTTAAGTATTAAAGGGTCCCTGGTACTTCAAAATAGACACACGAAAGCACAAAAGCACAACTCATTAAAAAGGAGAGAGAGAAAAACCTGTTGCATGGAATGTGCCTGTCTACAGGGGAAGATGTTTGTTTTCTGGATTTCTGTTCTGCTAAATGACACGGTTCCCGTGGAGGAAAATGAAATCCCACCTAGTATTTAAATCAAAGTGCAGATCACCACATTGGGTGACGTAAAAGTCTGATTTAGGGAAAACGTGTATTTGTGTTATTTATATAATCGACACAGAGAGCAGAAACAGGCTTGAAGACGCACCCTGGGGTGTTGCTAGGTGCCCGAAGGAAGCACAGGCTTTTCACAGAGTGTCATTCCCGCTCAAGGCCACACGCCTGCTGTTCACCTAACGGGAGTGGGAGAGAGCCATCGAATCGTTGATGTTCGGGGTTCGAGTGCAAGCGAATTCTTCTCAGTTCCTTCTGGGGGCTCCAGCCGGGCAGTGAGTGTGCATCTCGGCACCATTAGATGGCCCCGAGTTCTTAATTACCCAATGCGTGGAACATCGCCACCCGGTGCTGACAGCTCCTTTGTGGGTCATTCTCCCCTGAACGCGCATGGTGAATGGAATTCTCCCAACGCAGTTGAAGTTGTTTACTGATGGAAAGGAAACCGGAGTTGGCAAGGTCCTTGTAGGAAGACTTTGGCTGTAATGTCAGGGACTTGCCAAGCTCTCCAGATGAAAAATAGGAACAATTAGGGATGGCTCCGAGTCGTTCTGGGTGGTCTTAGGGTTTAGTTCCCAAGTGAAAGTCATCTCCATGTGGACCTTGTGTTGGGGGAAGGCGCTGGCGTCCTGTCTCTCTTTGTGGATTGTAAACATCAGGGACAGGGTCTGTGTCCTAATGGGAGAACTGTGCCCGAGTAAGTAGTAAGGTGGTGGCATCTTTGTAAAGTGTGAACTGGAGAGAACGACCAAGGTCCAGATGCATTCATTTCAGCTCCATCACTCTAGGTCCCCGCTCCTTTCTGCTTATGCTCAAGGAGGTGAGCAGCATGTCAGGACGGGACATTCCCCCAGAAGGGCACGACGGCTGATGCCTAACCTTATAAAGAGTTGTGGCTCTGGAGGCAGAATTTTCTTAGTGATTTAGATAAAGGGGGGAAAATATAGTTAAGTCCAAAACCATAACTAGCCAGGGCCCATCTTTACGTGGTTAACACCAACCCGGTGCCAAGTTCAAGGCGTGCTTGGTAAACGTCGCCGACGCTGGTGCTGGTGTGAATAACAGGATATCAGAGTGTTTTATTCGTTTCAACTGGCAGCCAACCGTGCCAAGGATACTCGATAGCGTTCTGCATTGTCTTCCTGTTCTCTCTGGAAACCCTCTCCAAGTGAATAAAACAAAGGCCACACTTTGTTCTTTCTAAGAGCTCTCGATGGAAGTGCCGTAGCCTGTGTGCTTCGCGGACCTTTGCACCCGAGTGAACTGGTGTGTTTCCACGGCTTCACTCACCTATGCCAGCGGAAATGCTGGGCGCCATGCACACAGGCAGATAGATGCCAGGGCGATTAGCTAGAGAGCCACATAAATTAGCTTCCTTTTTCCGCATGTGGTTCCAGTTTGAAAAGGGAGGTGTGAGTTCTCTTAGTGTGTTTCCAGCACCATCAGAGACATGTGATCGTCCACCTGAGGGGGCAGAAGGAGCAGCAGCAAATCACCAAGTATCTCCAATCCCCAGGGGAGTCATCATTTTAAAATAACTACACCCTGTTTTGGTATTCTTTTACGAGTGGTTCACAACAGCAAACGAGGGGCAAACGAGGGGAGAAGCCCAAGCATATTCTGGAGAGAAAAGTCATTTTTAGCTTGAAATTCAACTAGTTGGACCACAACCTTTATAATCCAGATCCTGACTCGAAGGAGCCAACTACACACATTGAATCAGGCTGACACTGGGCTCAGGAATGTGGTTTCTCTTTTCTGCAGATTTGTAGACTCTGGTAATAGCTTTTAGAGATGAAGGTAAGAATCAGAGAAAACCCAGTGGGTGACCGAATGATTCTTAAAGTGAGGTCCTCAGATAACACACTTTGATTTCCTCATTAGTTAAAAGAGATCATTCTGCACCTCATGAGAATATCTTCTCAATCCAAGACCTTGTTAACAAGGGATCCTATGCCTAAGACCTTGTCATACAATTTTAAACACTTAACAAAGTGCATCAATGGATACTGCCATAAAAATAAACCAACAGCACATCTAAACACCGTTAACCTACCCACATCATTGTTTTTCTTTTTTTTTTTTTTAAGATGAAAACTTGAGGGAAAAGGGGGAGAATTGGTTATAGGAAAAACACAAAGAGAGCCCAGGCTTTCCACCAGGGTGGGAAAGCCTTCCGAAGATAGAATCACCTGCTGGGTAGAATCATCCAGAACCGAGTCCGTGGTTTTTCACCTCCCAGTAACGCTTGACCCGACATTCATGTTCAACTCACAGCGGTAGGAGTCAAGTGCCATCTCACAATCGCTGTCAAAATCTTGATTCTGCTCCCACTCACAGCTTGGGTACCGTTCTGGAGACGCGAGAGGCCGTGTCAGCGAGCCACACGCTGTCACCGCGCTGTTAACACGTGCTCTTGGGACACCGGGGAGGGAGGCTGAGTGGCTGGACACCTCCCCTTCGGTACTTAGGTAGAGACCTACTACTAATGCATCTGCAGACAGCATAACGTGCCCGTGCCTTCGTAGTGCAGAAACGTGTTTCTTTCCAAATCACTGCAGGCTAGCACTTCACAGGCTCCCTCTGGGGACCGCTGTCTTCACTTGACTCTATTTCTGAAATGTAGCTGCTAAGCTTTCCTTCGGGCGGGAGCTGGGCTTTCTAGCGACTCCGTGTACTTAAGCTCTTCACATGTGATGAGTAGATATTCCATCAGGAGATGTCAGTGCACTCTGTAGAAAGCTGTCAAGTGCTGACGGCCCAAGTAAGAGTGAGAGGAAGATCGTGACAACATTTTGGGTGATTGGATGCGTTGCGTAAGGTTTTAAACAAAAAGCAATGATACCTATTTACCTTGAGCTCTCTGCTATAGTGGATGTTAGCTACCTGTGCCTGCCCAGTCAAAACTTATATTATAGTGAAAAATAGCTTTATATAAGTGCTTAGGAGACCAGAATTCTACATGTCACTCTGCCCCTAACCATTGGATGTGGGGTCAGTCTTTTCCACCAGTGTATTTGTCAGTCTTAACCTGAGAGAGAGAAGTATTGGGATCAATCATTTCAGAGTTTCCTTCTAACTCTGACAAACAATGATTATCATTTTAACGCAGGTGCTAATAAAATAATCGAACTACATTTATGAACTTCTAATTATATAATTAGGTATTATAGACTCACTTCTTAAAATTCCATTCAAGGCGGGGAAAAAGATAGAGGGAAGGAAGAAGGGAAGGAAAAAAGAAAATTTAAAAAGAGGGAAGAAAAGAAAGAAAAGAAAGCAAAAGAACAAAAGAAAAATAAACTTTGGCAGCATCGCTGGCATTGCTTCAAGGAAGGATAAAAGGATTATACATGTGCTTAGGTCCACATTCTGCCTCGGCTTCCTACATACACTGAGTGATTTTCATCAATTATTCTTGTTTCCATCTGCTTTAGTTTCCTCATCTACACAATGCTGATAGTACTAGTAATTACCTCATGTGAATTATACCATCCGTGTCTGATCAAGAACAAAGAATCCACTCTGTGATTTCAGAAAATATTTTTAGGTGAAAGAAAAAACAGAGTAGATTTTTAATTAGAAAATGACAACAAATATATGCATGTAGTTATTTTTTCAAAGAGAAACATCTAAAGGTTAATCAGACAAATTATGAAGGTTCTCAGTAAGGAGTGGGTGGAGACCATAGTAATGAGAAAGAAACTTGACCAAGAACAAGTTTCTGTGAATCTGACTTCTAAATGATGTAAATATTTTTCATTTTAAAGAATAACATTAAGTCAACTCCCCCCAAATGAAATAAAATAGGAAGAAATAAATACAACTTTTTATGAAATCAGTGATGGTATAGAGAAACTCATTACAACAAGTAACTTTTGGACACAATTCAAACATTTTTGGTGGAATGTATCCTGAGAACAGAAAGAATGGCAAATAAATCTTAAATTACACAGAAGGATTATTATTGGTAGTAATACTTATTGTGATAATGAGTTTCCTCTCTTTCTGCACTGTAGAAT
Organism: Macroglossus sobrinus; assembly: GCA_004027375.1. Classification (NCBI taxonomy): domain Eukaryota; kingdom Metazoa; phylum Chordata; class Mammalia; order Chiroptera; family Pteropodidae; genus Macroglossus; species Macroglossus sobrinus. The sequence goes on from PVKZ01002466.1 coordinate 101,250, forward strand.
TAGGACCCAAGGATTTCATTGTAAGGAAAACGCTAAAGATTTTTTTTTAATTAAGTTATATTTTGTTATATTAAATTTATATTGGAAATATTAATCTGAACTCAGTTAATATTTGACTATATTTTTATCTATTTAATTATTCATCCATCTATCCATCCTTAACCTAGAGACAGTGATACTCTGGCAGCAGTAAGCATAGCTAACACTCAGATTTTGGTTTCTAAGTATCACTGCTGTCTTTGAATAAAGAGGCAAGGAAGAATCTCCTCAGAGAAATAGATGATATCAGTTTTCATTCAAAGAAAGTATAAAGTGAGCCTCTGGCATGTAGTTGGAACAGAAAATAAGGGTATATGTCAAAAGGTCATAGGATCCAGATGCAACGAACTTGCACTAGCCAAATTTGGTACATTCAACAGAAAAATAATAATAATTTATTAGGATACACTAAAAGCACAGTGACATTGAAAAGGAGTAAGAAATAGGTCAAGGAGATAAAATATACAGCTCTTTTTTTAGAGAATAATGCTTGCTAAAAACTGTAAAAGGAACAATATAATTAGATCACCAATTTGCATTTCTCAATGTTTTCATTCTCCAGTTACTGATATAACCGAGGACTGTTTTAAGAGATTAAACTATGAAGTAGATGGTTATTAAGAAACAGGTGATTTGCGCAGTGACAAAGTATCACTGTGGAAGGCAGTGTAATGGTCCCCAGAGATATCCATGTCCTATTGTTTTGGAACCTGAGATTATATTAGGTTCTATGGCAAAAGGCAATAAAGGTTGCAGGTAGAATCGAAGTTGCTAATCATCTGACCTTAAAATACGGGGTTTATTCTGGATTATCTTAATAGGCCCCATTGAATCCCAGGGGTGCTTAAAGGTAGAACTGGGAGGCAGAGAGAAAGTAAGAGAGGTGTGATTTGAGAAGGACTTCGCCAGCAATTGATGGCTATGAAGATGGAAAGAAAGGGCCAAGGGGTGGATATGGCCTCCAGAGGCTGGAAAATTCAATGAAACAGATTCTTCCCTGGAACTACAAGAAAGGAAGTCCTAGCAACTCACTGATTTTAGCCTCTGGAGTTCGCTTAGATTGCACTTGTAAGCTATAGCACTTTAGACAGTGATTTGTATCGGTTTATGATACAATGTCTGTGATAGTTTGTTACAGCCACCAGTGGAAACAAATACAGTAACCCTAGAGAGTACTTATTAATTACAAAAGAAAACGTGCACTTTTACAGTGGAAGTATCCAGTAGTTATCACCTTAACAAAATTAACCAATCAAACAGTGGCCTCGCCATTAATAGGACCACTTGGCTTAATACTATTCTTGATATGAAGTCTAATGAAATATGTGTCACCTGAGGGGATAATCTTGCCAGAAAAAAAGTTTAACCTAAATCTAATCCATCCTCCATACATAATTTCTAGTTTCAGAGAAATCCAGAGAGGAGGAAAAGACAAATCACACCTTGAGAATACAATAAGACCCATCGAAAAGGAAGCATAACCTATACTCCACTGGCTTAGAGTTTTAAAAAAGTCAATATCATTTTTAAAAGTAGAATAAAGTTCTTCTGATGTAAAAGAGACTACAGAGGGGGAAAAAAAAAGATCAAATGCAAGAACCTCACAATCAACCCAAGTAAAATATTAATACAAACGCAGTAGCAATGAGAAAGCAAGGACAGCTCCGTGCGATGCTCACGGTGGACTGATAGGAAGCTGACTTCCTGGAGACAGGGGGTTGCCGTCAGCTGCTCACAGCCCTACACAGGAGGAGCTTCGCGGCTCTGCCAAGCTTTCGGGAGCAGCCAGACATCCTGGCACCACGCTAGATGAAGGTCCAGAGTCAACTCCCTGAGCACACTAATTGTAGTTTATCAATAGCATCCGTTAGTGCTTTTGCATAGCTCCTTGAATGGCCACCAACATCCAGTGGAATTGGATGCCATTGGCACGTAAGCAGCACAGAACTGATTTTAATGTTGTTGGGGTATGTTCTAGGGCAGGGAGAGGCATCAGGTACGCTCCTCTGTGTGAAGGTGTGACGGCTAAGAGGAGTCTTGAGGGATGGGTGTCCGGATGGAGAGAGCAGGCGGGGCAGTCAGGGTGCCATCGGGAGGCCGCAGGGATCTGGGCTGGCAGGGCGGGTGCCGGTGCTGGGAGCTGACACTGAAGCTCGTGGAGAATGCTGTGAGCCCCGCTCGGGTGTCCGGGCCCTGCTGGGACGGGCAGGTGACACTTCACACACCTCCCCAGTGGCATGTGAGGAGAGGAGAGCCCTGGGAGACTGGGGGGGGGGGTGCTAATTAGCTGGCGGTCGTGGTGATCCGGGAGAGACCTCATGAAGGACTGACGTCAGAGCAGGGCTTGTGCAGACGGCGTGGGGTGGGGAGTGAGCATGCGGGAGTCTTTCGTCCTGGACCAGGTGGAGACGGAGGGATTGGGCTGCGTGCGCCACAGCTGAGGCCCAGCTGACACACACGGCTTGGTCCTGCTGGGTCATCATCGCAAGTGAGAGATGTGACTCTTGTCACGTGGATGCGTCTTCTTTCAGTTCCCGCTGAAAGTCACACGATACGCTGGTGGCGCCAATCCCAGGGAGGGAGGTACATGCTGTAAGGCCCTCCTGCTATCCCCAGACACAGTGCACGAGAAAGACAGGAGAGGACCAGTTCGGGGGGCAAAAAAGAGCCCAGCGTGTAGGAATCTTATCCAGAGAACATGTACATCCATGTCCGTAGACACCTGAATAAAGGTACCCATTTCATCATCCATGAAATAGTGGAAGAATGAAAGCCAGCTAAATATTCAGCTCGAGAGGAGGGATTATATACAGCATGACACATCTCTGTGCTGTGGGACACCAGGCAGGTATCTAAAGAATGTCCTTAATCTATGGGACCCCCCAAATGGAAAGACGTCCGAGGTCTATTTCTCAGAGAAAAGGGCAAGCTACTGATCAGACTGTATAAAAATAAGGTATCTGGGGACATGCCTAAGAAAACAGCTAAAGAGTTGATACTAAACCCTCCTTGGTGCTTTCCACTGAGATGCGTTTTGGAATGTGTGCGCTGAGGATAAAAGAGCATGCTCACTGTAAACCAGCGTGTTTTAGTCAAAGAACCGTCCACAACGATGAGTGCTTAAAAGGTTGCAGACCCAGCTGAGGAACTGGACTTTTCATTTTATTTACTTTTAATTCGTTTAAAGACGACTGGGTATTTATTTTGAAATTATAACCAATCAGAACAATAAAAAGTAAGGGGGTGGGACAGAGACACCCAGTGTGGTTTTTAAATCTCTGAGTTCAAGTTCCTTTCTTTTTTACTCACATAAAACACAGGTCACATTGCTTGGGGACTACATGAATAGATTAAGGTGTTGGGAATACGTATAAATGAGTTAGAAGGACTTCTAGAAATACCCTTATGGAGAAAGAAAAAGGAAAAAAAAGTCCTGAAGTATGATACTTTCCTAATTGCTATTATGAAGCCACTTAAAAAAAATTTTTTTTTTTAATATCACAACATCCTGTCCTGGACATCGACCTACTTCGCTAACTAGGTCAGTCAATGGAGCCAGGATTGGGGGCATCTGATGTCAGAATATGAGGGTAGAATTCCTCTGTTGACACACAGGGCCACCTCAGTACCCAGCTCCTAGCAATCTGAACTCTTTAGCTGCCAACCTCAGAAGCTGCCTCTCAGAGAGCAGAGAAGGGGGCCTCCAAAGCTCCATTAGCCTTACAAACATGACATGTCATGTGACCTAGTCACGTGCACCTCCTGTCAGCCTCTTTGAAGGTGGCGAGTGGTTTACGTACTGCCGTGGTGTCTAAAAGGTAGCAGATGACCACTGCTGTCTTAGTGATCAGTGGACTGATCAGAAAAGAAAGCAAAGAGTCCTCCCCTCACTCCCAGAAGGCATGGCTATCGTCAGTGTCACAGCCCGGCCTGTGCTAAGTGGGCACCTGGGAAGCTTTGAGTCAGAAAAGTGGACCTTTCGAATTTCAGAGATGCTTCATAGAGCAGCTGGATGTTATAGCACTTGCTAGAGAAATTGACAAAAAAAAAAAAATACATATCCCAGTATGGGAAGGAATGCCTGAACACTGAAATGGATTTAATTTAGAGGTGATGCCATTTAGAAGTTTAACAGTTGAAATGAGAAAATGAAGCATGTTTTTGTCTAATAAAGGCTAGAGGGTGTTGAGCCAGGTCCAGTGTTTATAGAAGCAGGATGTGCCTACATGACTTGTAAACAGAAGAGACACAACGTGGATAGAACTGCATAACTAACTGTTACATCTGAAGGTGGTGTTATTTTTGCATAAGATAATGCAATAGAAACAAGTAGCCTTTGAAAGAACTAGTTCTCTTCTACATTTGAAGAACCAGATACCCTCACTTAAGTTGTTCTACTTGTGACAATGTAATTTCGATTTGACTGACATGCTGTGTTGCAATATTTGCAGTTGCTCATTGGTCTCTCAGGCTGCTTTAAATAGATCACACCAAATATACGTGATATTAAAAACATACAGTGTTTCTTTTTAAGTAACTTTCTTAACACGGGCCTTTAGGAATATCTGAGAAAGGATGCGACATTTTTTGCTGTTTTCAGGCTTAGCGAAGAAGCCATTTATATTTGCAAAGGCCATTCTGAGGGGCCTCCGGAGTGGAAATAGCATCTTTGTGGTGTGTTTAAAAACCAGCCGACATCTACAGATGTGAATGGGGCTTAACGCCCAGAGCTTCTGATCGAACACAGCATCACTGGGGAAAACAAACCTTTTTTTTTTTCCGTTTTAGGCCTTGGAGAAAGTGAACTTGAAAAAAGTACATTCGAGGGAAGCCCCTATTCGGATAATCGATCAATTTAGCACCTCTGACATGTTTGTCATGTTAAAAAAAGAACATCTCTATAAACCTGGAGTTGTACATGTTCTTTTTTTTTTTTTTAAAGAATCCCATGTTGGATCCGTCACCGAAAGGGTGCATCACATCTGAATCCCCTTTCACTTGCAGGGCATGCCCTGTGGGAGAGAGATGACATTAATCAAGGTAATTCTGGTGGATGACCTCTGTCGGCATTTTCCTCTGATGGAGCCCGGAAATGGGCTGGCTAATAGTCCATTTTGGAGTATTCCGAGATCTTAGCAATTCCATATTTAAGGAGGTTAATAGGATACTAATTGGGGCCTAGGTGAAAAGTTCACAAGAAAAATGAACTCACCTGCGTGTGAGGGCCGGGCACCGTCCGGTGGTGGCGGGCCCCTTGGCAACTGCGCTTCTGAACGCCTTCACCTTGCGACCCTGAGGGGAGGAATTTCGCGCCTTGGGACATTTGCACAGACAGCCTTCTGTGTCCTGGCCCCTGGGTAACAATGGCTGGCCAAATGCCAGGGTCACAGGCCGCCAGCAAGATCAGCATTCTACTTCTTATGAAACGGAAGCAGGGGAAAAAGACACCAAAGCGGGGGAAATTCATATAGAAAATGAAGCCTATTTCAGAGCTGTTATGAACGTCTAGGGGGGAAAAAAAGCACGTGTTTTGTTAAGACTTAAGAAGTTCCAATGGAAGAAAAAAATAAATTCTATTCATCACCTTTGCAGAAGTAGAAGTAAACCGAGGATTTTTATTTTATTTTATTTTATTTTATTTTATTTTATTTTATTTTATTTTATTTTATTTTATTTTATTTTATTTTATTTATTTTATGTTATTTTATTTTATGTTATTTTATGTTATTTTATGTTATTTATTTTATTTTATTTTATTTTATTTATTTTATTTTAACAAACATGAAAAATCCTCAGTGTGGGTCATTATTCTTGACTGGCTAGTGGCTCTATTATTCATCAAGGCCAGTACAGAAGAGATGATAATATTCTTTCTCAATTTTCTCCCCTGTAAATATTCGCCATAACTCCTGGGTGACTTGGGGGAAATTCGTCCGCGTGAAAAGCGGCGCTCTGAAATATTTCAGGCTCACGCCACTGCCTTGCAGTCCCTCTGTCAGCGCTGAACCCTCGTCATCTCGTTCTCATTACAGAGCATCCCTAGGTAACACGTTGTGACTCTGCCTTAACCTCGCCTTCGCTTTCGACATGCGGAAAGAGTTAAGAATTTCTCTCCCATTAAGGCTCCTGGCATGTCTTCCCGGCTCTCTCCCCTTCACTGTGCAATCCATCTTCCCAGTTTCCAGAAGTGGCTGAGATTTTTAAAAACAGCTGTAATCTGCGGGCGTTGATGGTGGAGTAGATTGTTTGCCAAACTATTACCATAACTGTCAGCCGAAATCAGAAAAATAATCTCATTGTGCTGGACAGATGCGTTTCCTGCATTATTGATATGGCCACTGCGGAGTAATAGAGAAATATAAAGCATTGTTCTATTTATAAAAGGAGATTGGTCGAGTCCTTGAGCGGGAGCATGAGGGACAGGCACTTATAGGAAGTGAGATATAGTCAACTCGGCAAAAGTTATGTGTCAGGGCCATGTGACCTCCGTAGTCAGCAGTTGGATCTCAGAGCTCTCCCTCCCCACCCCCGGCCCGGCTCGCAGGCCGGCTTTCTGGTCTGCTCTGAGCCCCGTGTTCTCAGAAGTGACAGGTGGAGGGAGCCCTGTGGAATGTGACATGCATTCTTTCCCTCTCACCTCAGCCCTTTCCCCAAATATGTAAAGTGTTCTTCTAAGTCCGTCACAGTCCTCTGGGCAGTGAGGGAATGGCCCCAGACCGCTGTTCTGCAGAGCAATTGAATTTGTTTATTTAAAGCAGGGGATGGCAACGGTCTCGCTGCTGGAACAAAGCGTTAAATGCATGCGCCTTATGCCTCCTAGCCTTGCAAGAACTGGCCAGAGACCCCTCCGTGGTAATTTGAGCTGTGAATAGGGGCTGAGTGAATCCTATCTGTTGAGCACACAAATGGTGTGAAGTACCAGACACTTCACATTTATTATCTCGAATCCACGGAACAAGCCGGCCACGGTAGAGATTTCTTTTCAGATCTCCGTTGTACTGTGGAAGAAATCAGTGTTCGAAGATGTTCTGGAGATTTCCCGATGTCCCAGGCTCTTAAATAAATGGATCTTGAACTTGACCCCAGGCCTAACTCCTGGAGTGCAGTTTCGCGAGGTCATGCTCCCTCTCGTTTTATTGAGATACTGGCAAAAACATATTATGCATTGGAGTATTTGTCCCTCCCCAAATGTATCCAATAGTAGGTGTGCAAAAGAGCCGTTATAAAGTTATACTGAAATCTCTTAACTAACCAGGAGATCTGGCTGGAATTGGAACGTTGAACAAACTGATTTCCAGATAGTTCCAGATAATTATAGGCACATAGGCAGGTCCAGAATTCATGTGGCCCTCTTTCTGATTCCAAATCTCGGAGACTCCAGATGGTCTGATACGTTTTCTGTAACCTTGTTGCCTAAAACACACTCATTGTAGTTCAGGACAAAGAGGCTACCATGATGCAAATAGGATTCAGAGCACCTTTGGTGTGGGAAAAGTGGCAAGGTGGTTTCTCCCCTTAAGCAGGCCTGGGAGCTGTGTTTTCTCCTAAGCTGGTTCCCAGGACTTGTCTCCTGCCTTGAATGCTTGGTGCCCCGAGAGCCCCCAGGTGATGTAACGTTAGTGGATCAATTGCTGAATAAAGTAAAGAGAAAGTGACCCATACTCCAGGCAAGGAGGGACTTAATCGTTCAGCTCATGGGCACCATACGTTAGTGCTCAGTACATTTTTCGATAACCTGTGTCGAAGAAAAGGATTATCCATCTCTTTGACAAAATTTGGCTTGTTCACCCAGAAAGATGGCATCCTGCTGAGATACATGCGTAACTGGGCGTTGGGTTTAGGGTGCTTTCTACGGACTTGCTTGGATGGACTTGGGGGGAAACACTGTGTACCTCGAAATGTTTTTCTCATTTAAAGTGAAAACAGGTCTTCTCGAAAGATAGCTGGCATTTACCAAACAGCTCTAAACACTATCTCCTTAAAAGGATGGCGATGGGGAAGTCCATTTTGTCTCTCTATAACTCTCTTTGAAACGTACAGAGACTCAAGGAAGTTACCAAAACAAGTAAGAATTGATGCCGTTAACCTTTGCATGTTGGTTTGGACCCAGCCTTCAACTGCGGAATACCCCAAGCCCAGAACGTAGGCGTGTTTGTTTGTGCACACACACACACATTCACACACACACACACACATACACAGTCACACACACACAGTCACACAGTCACACACACACACACACACACACACACACACACACACACACACACACAGTCACACGTATCCTCTTACGCACAGACACACCGACTGCAATCGCATCTCTAATTGAGAAGCATAAGTTGGGACTGCTAAATCTATTAACGGTTTCGTTTTAATTAGGAACCCAGCTGCTTCCTGAGATACTGCAGCCTGGGTTTCGGAACTTTTGCCATGCTGAGAATGAGTCTCCAGTGGGTTGCTCCAGGCTTTCGGATCAGCATTTTTTTTTTTTTTTTTTGGAAAACTTGTTGGAAGGGGAGCGGGCAACGCTTCTTTGCTGTGAAAGGACAGCTGGGACGCTGTGTGGCTCGAGCCAGCGCCCTGCCCCTGTCCTCGTGACCTGGGCACGTCCAGTCTAGCAGGTGGCCCGATCTTGGATCTTGGATGATCCCCTTGCCCGTGGACTTGCCAAGTGGGCTCACGGAGACGCAGCCTCGCGGTGGGTCTCGAGGTCCCTCCTGATCCCACTGTCGGCAGGGGGCGCTGTTTGATACTTAATGGAAGTCTTAAAGTAGCGCATCTATCCAACCTGTAAACAATAACTCCACGCGCGGAGACCGTGACTCCGAGCGAGTCAGTTCAGTGACGTAGGGTCGGAGGAGCAACGCGTCTGTTAGCTCTTTTCTGGGGGTCCGCTAGTGCCGGCGAAATAACTCGTTATTTGGGTGACGTTAAACGGAGTCTGGCTCATCCTGTTCATCCCTCGGTATGGAAGAGTCATTAGCGTTTTCACGCCCTCACTCATTCGCTCATTTATTCATTCATTCCTCATGGATTGCCTGCCCTGTAAAAAGTCAGGGGGCTGGCTGGGAGTGTGAAATGACTAAGGCTCTGCTTCTGCCTTTCAGGAGTTTATAGTCTGATGGATAAAACACAGAAGCAGAAAAACTAATTACTGTAGAGCGTGGTAGCTGCAGGTGTGCACAGAGTGCCTTGGGAACGTGGGACAAGCATGAGCATGACCGGGATGGAGGGGAGGGGGCCAGGAGAGATTTTAGTGTCCATTGTACTAGGACTGTGCTCACTAAATATTTGTTGCGTAAATATTGATGAAAGGAAGGAAGGAAGGAAGGAAGGAAGGAAGGAAGGAAAGGAAAGAAGGAAGGAAGGAAAGAAGGAAAGAAGGAAAGAAAGATAGACAGACAGAAAGACAGAAAGACAGAAAGAAAGACAGACAAGCAAGCTAGCTCCTGCCATGTGAAGGAGCTTAGACTTGGTTATTCAGAAACCGCTGGACCAGGGCGGTGATGAAGTCACAGGTGTGTTACAGAAATGGTTTCCATGATGGGCAATGGTTTCCATGATGGTATAGCAGAAGAGACTAGAGGCCAAACAGAAAAATGCACCAGAAGATATTTTTCAACACAATGAAACTTATCTAGAAGGTCGAACTACAGATAGTGACAGATTAGCCAAAATATTTAGAAAAACAAATCAGGAGGATGTAGCCACAAATGGAATGAGGGGCATTAATTCGCAAGGTGTAAAGAAAAAAAAATAATTTGCATGGGATGCTTTAGTAAGTGATGACACTCTTCTCTGTGGAGAAGCTTATTCTAAACATTGACGTATACAATCAGTTGTCATAGATTGCTATTGCTCTCTATTTGAAAAAGTTACCCAAAGAAGTCACACAGCAACTAAACACCCCGCTGTAATCATGGAGTATAAAATTGGGGCTAGCTAGTGTCAATATTGGTATAGATTCAATTGTGGATGGAATGTTTAGAAATACTATATTTGAATTCAAAGGGCCACTTATTAATTTCGTCAGCTGTATTTATCCAGAAATTGATTCAGCACTGCAATAACAGGAAATAAATGTAGAATAGGAATTGGTAAACAACAATCATACCCAGTGTCCTCCTCTTCGCACTTCTTTTTGTAAATAAAGCTTATTAAATAAAGTTTTATCGGAACACAGCGAAGCCCATTCACATTGTCTCTGGTTGCTCTCATGCTGTAATGGCAAAGTCGAGTGGTCTCATCAGAGACTGTATGCCCCCGCCCCAAACCTAAAGTCTTATAATCTGGCCCTTTATCGAAGAGTTTGTGGATTCTTGACATAGAATATCAGAAAGTTCTTCCCCTGAACAGGGTTGAAGACAGGAAAATCAGAGGGGAAAAAAGGCATTGCTTATTTGGAAAGCAGATGTACTGTTGTCCCATTTTGGGGGTTCTTAGGTGAAATAGGAGAAATACTCAGAACTCCATGGTAGAACTGTAGTTCACAGAGTCCACCAGTTGGTGTGAGGTGGGAGGTAGTACATGGACACGAGGCCAAGAGCAGCGAGTAGGCATGTGGGGGTGACCTAATGAAAAGGTCACCAGAATCTATAGGTGTAAACAGGATCTGGGCACCCCAAGAAGCTGCCACAGGAGGGCAGCAAAGTCACATGACATTAAAAATATGTACGTTGGAGCAACCGTCCTCAGAAGTGTGTAGGGTCAACCTCATTTGGCATTTAGTATGATGGGCGCCAATCTTTGATAGGAATTTCCTCAGCATACACATATATGCCCAATGATCTCTGGCAACTCCAAATTAAGAAGTGTTCAGAACTAAAACCTGCTTTTGAGAGAAGACAACTGTACAAAAAAACAAGTCAGCACTTTGATTGGGATGAGTGTGTCCATATAGAGCACTGAGAATTTTTATTTCATAGAGTCACATTGACACATGTTTGTTAGATGGGTAGTGTTTGCATTTTGAGTGACTCACGGGAAGAAAAAGATGAACTCAACGCAGCACATGGCCCTTCCACGGAAAAATAGAGAGAGAGAGAGAGAGAGAGAGAGAGAGAGAGTGTGCGTGTGTGCGTGTGTGCGTGTGTGTGTGTGTGTATGTGTGTGTGTGTGTGTGTGTGTGTGTGTATTTAATAATGAGCATTGGACAATAGCTTTTTTTCCCTCTTTATCTGTCCCCCAACCCCAATTATTTATTTGGAGGCATATTTGTTTTAAGCACTGTACCAGAGAAGGGACATACAACATAAAAGTAAAAAGAGAGAGATGAAGTGATTTTATAGTTTTAAAATTTACCCACATTAAGAATAATAATAAAAAAAGGGATAACTTAAAATTTTAGTGTTGTTTTTTTCCTTCCCTTTCCTTGCCTTACTGTTGACCATAGATGAAGCTAGTTAGTTCTGAAGTATAGCCAAACGTCTTTAGTTATCATCTTTGGTCTGGAGAACGAAAGTTCTGAATTTGAATGTGGACAAATTTACCCATTTCTTCTTGTTTAAGACATTTTTTTTTAAGGTTGGTTTTGAAACAGGTATTAAGTGTTTCCCTAAAGTTCTAAGTCATTAGAGTGCCGACATCCACATTACAGCTTCGCAAGTCATTTCTTGACCATGGCCTGGCCGCTGTTGACCCTTCCCTAATTAGCTCGCGTTCCTGGTGGGTGGTTCTTGTTTGCATGTAGTGAATCTCCAATAAGTGTTTGCTGAAACAACTGTTTTTTTTTTTTCCCGTATCCTGATATTTTGAGGGAAATGATAATTATGTGCAACTTTGTGATCAGGGTCAACTTTAACCAGATCTGTCCAACTGAAGAGAAATGATGATTACAAGCTAATTAAAACAGTTTAAAATGTGAACTTTTATTATTATTATTATTATTTCAATAGTGTAAGCCTTAGACTTTGGGAACTAAGAAGGAAGTTTAGTAAAAATAATTAATTAACTTAGTGAGATCGTGTGTGTGTGTGTGTGTGTGAGAGAGAGAGAGAGAGAGAGAGAGAGAGAGAGAGAGAATATCTCAGTTTTGAGTTAGCCATAAAAAGCTGTGTATAGGTATTTATATCTCTTTTTTGTTGACCAGAATCTATGTAATCTCTAGAAAAGAAATTTGTAAGAAAAATAGCACATTCGAATCCTTTATACAACTCCTCCTTTCCCCACTTTACTTTAAATAACTTCTCTAAGGTGGCATGACTGTCTCATCTTGAATCCTCTGAGATATGCTTACAGGGTGTTTTGTCAGCCTCACAGGAGTAAAGAACTCTCGATTTAGGCACAAGCTCCCACCATCCCACAGTGTCTGTAGATTAAAATCACCGTTTGACATCTAGAGAAGTTAAAATGGGATATTTGGATTCCCCCCACTTAGTCACAAGGGTTCTTAAGCCTGAGCAAGCAGACAGAAACCTCAGTAAACAAGCAGACACTCCGGATTTTAGCCAGGCAGACCCAGCTTTCAAACAAACATGTTCACGGAAGAGAACGCATTACTGAGTGGTCTCGGCCGAAGCCAGTTACCAACACGTGGTATCACGTATGATTTTCCTGATTCAGTGAAATCTTCATCTTTTCCCATAATCGTTCCTCTGCGGAAGACGCATCTTAGACTTATTGTCATACTTCTCTGATGTAAAACAAAAAGGAAACATAAATCAGATGAAGAAGTAAAAAAAAAAAAGATAGAGGAAAAGAGAATAAGAAAGGAAGAGTATGTATCAGGAATATAAGCAAGCTTTGGACTCAGATCACTATCTAAATGTTTCTTGAGCCTCTTTGAATGGAAATGTGGTTTCGAATAAAATCTAAGGCTCTGCTTTTGAGAAGCTTACGATTTGAATTTAAAAAAAAGATAAAGGTGTATTTCAATATATGGTGATACATGGACATTTGACTTAAAAAAAAATGTCCTGGGGCTCTAAATCAGAAAAAAACACACATATATATGTATGTACACACACACACACACACACACACACACACACACACACACACACACACACACATACACATAACTGGAAGGAAAAAAAAACATCCAAAACTAGGACAGAAAAAGGACCTTATTTAAGAAGTTAATTAGGTCCTTAATTCAAAAGCTTCAAACAGTTATTTCTGTTGCTAATAGAACAATTAATAAGAGGCATACAGTTTTTAAAAGTGAATTTTAGTGGCATTTGGTTAAATCGAAAAGAAAGCTCCTGTTGGTATTTTGATTGGGATTAAATTGCAATGATTTAATAGCATAGGGAGCCTTGACAATTCTGCAATATTGTCTTCCCAGCTGAGGACAAACTATTTCTCCTCATTTATTTGTATCTTCTTTCGTGCTCCTTAAAAGAGGTGTAAAGCTCTTTTAAATATATTTCCAATTAGATTATTTATTTTAATTGTTGTTAATTTTTTTTTACTTCTTCCATTGTATTTTCTGTTAGATTAATTTTGTAAAGATTATAAAAAGCACATCTGAGAATTATTGATATTTCTAAATAGAAGAGTATGAGGCTTGACTAACCTAAGCATATAATAAAACATTTTATACAGGTACTGTTATTATACTGGTATGATACAGGTATACAGGTACAATATAATTATGCAGGTACAATAATTAAAGCAATTTGGTAGTGGGGCTAAAAAATATACAGTTCAAAAAATAGAAGAGAGAGTCGAGAAATGGATTTAATCGCATATGAGAATTCAGTAGTTCGTAAAATTACTACTTCAAATTAGTGGGAGGAGGTGTATTTATCCTGAAAATCAAGTTCTTTCCACAGCATGGCACATGAGCCAAAAAGGAAAAAAGATAAATAAATCTAAGCACATTAAAATTTAGAAATTTTTGATGGCAAAATAACCACAAATAAGGTAAAAATACAAATAGCAAACTGAAGAAGTTATGACAGATGGAAGACTAATTTCATCAATTTACAAAGAGCTGCTCGAAGGCAAAAAATCAAATATAAATTTGAGCGAAAGATTCAAGAGGGTAATCCTCAAGAATAAAAACAAACGGCTACACAAAGAAAAAAGTGGCAACCTTATTCATTTTGAACAAATGCAAAAAAAAATCATATAGAATTTTTCTCTCATAAGATTGTCTCTGTTTTAAAAGTATTTATTATACTTATTGTTAATAGATTATAAAGAGAAAATTGCTTTACTTTTGTAGACATACACATTGTGGTACAATTTGAACAATAATTTGTAAATATCTATTGAAATTACAAATTCACATGCCCTTTATCACAGAAATGTCAATTATCCTACAGATATATCAATACAAGTATTGAATGAGTATATAAAAATATATTTATTTTAGTACCATTTTCAAAATCTAGTAAACATCATTTTGTACATGGTATGAATTGGGCAGCATCTCACATAGCAACTAAAAGAAGGGCATTCGGGCGAATTGGACAAGTTGCATAAAATGAAAGGATTGTATAAGCAGAAAGAGAGTGGGACGAAGACGTTAAAAGAGTGAATTATTTCAGGCCAGAACTCCTCCCTTAGGAGAAGGCAGGGGTCTAATCAGGCAGATCACCTCGCTAGTGTTGATAAAAAAAACTTCAGTCCAATTGGTTTCAAATTTTACTCCTGGGAGAGGCTGAAATGTCAATTAAATTAGCGATTAACTTTAGGTTTGGTGACATGGCTTAGCAAAAGTGACTCCATTTGGGCCTGTTGTTACTTTTTTTTTTTTTTTAAAGAAAACTTAACATATAAAATTAGGGGGACATTTTCTTGTCATCTTCTACTTGCTCTCGGTGTAGCCACTAGGAATTAGGAACCTGAATTGTGTTTCCGTGTGGTCGTTTTTTATCCATTGGGCAAACATAAAGTAGCCCTCCCTATGTGTCAGGACCCATTGTAAGCATTTTAGAAGGGTTAGCTAGTTTAATATTAAAAAGAGGAGAAAGTGGGACCCCACCCGGACTCTAAAGGAGACTCTGATGGAGGGGTTTACATACTGAGTTGCGGGCAGGGCAGAAAGGACCAATCGGGAATGTAGGTACCAGAAACCAGTAAATGTCGAAAGCCTTTGTCACTCCTGGTCCCAAAGGGGATGAAACGCAATGGTGTTAGCAGAGTGCAGGAAGGCCTACCCAGGACTCTCTGGGAAATGCGTTCCTGGAGAAACACAGCCAACCCCAGGGGTGTGGCCCACAGCAGGAAGGAAGCAAGAAATGAATATGACCTTCTGTGTCTCCTCTTGCCTCCTATTGGCCAAGCCCCACTGTAAGCCAGTTGACCATATAGCCAGGGTTATGCCATCCATAGAAATCAGCCTCCCTGGACACACAACTGGGCAGAAAGAGCATCCGGCATCATAAGTGAAAAATAACCAGCACATACTTCACATCATTTTGGGAACGAAGCAGAGAATAGAGAGCAAAATACTAAAGTAAATACTAATTTTTAAAAATTCTCTTCCTGCCTTCACAAAACCCCTCACTTCCTCCTGGACCCTTACACAAACGATCGAAGTCATAAAGTGTTATACATATAGAGGCCCTTGTTGCCAGGATTCAGCTGAGCATCCCAGTACCCTAGACATTAGCCCTGCCTGCCCCCCCGATGGGGCAAAGATTTTACACCTACCACTTCCCTTTCGCTGAGTAATGCTGAGCCTAATCCGCCACCCTCCCTCACACCGCCCCAGCCTGTGATGTTGACACTTGAGGAACACAGGGCTGTTTATATTTTGGTGGAGAGCTCATCCTATCAATTTGCACATTAGTGAGGCCAGTGACTGCTCCCTTCTATCTGGATCTATCGAGTGGCGGCTGCAGAGATATCTGCTGCTTAAAAAAAAAAAAAGAAAGAAAGAAAGAAAAAATACTTAGCTGTCTGATGAAATGTTTTAAATGCATAGGGTTCACCTTGGGGTTGGCTGCTGTTCAGATTTTATCCATTAATAACACACAGGGGCCGCCTCTGTACTCTCCAGGGCTGATGGGAAAAATACTACTACTTACAGGTCCTTGCTTTGCCTGAGGGAGGATATTCCAAACGCTGGTTGTAGGCTGTGGGACACACACATGTGCGTATGTGTACACACCCAGGTCACATGCGTGCAGTGTTGCTTCCTGTAAATTTTTAATTATCATTAGTTAATGACACCGAAAAGGATTTTTCCTTGACAGAATATTTTCTTCTGCTAGAGTTATTTTTTCAGAAACAAGAAGACAATGTGCCTCAGAGAGAATGTGTAAGCATGTGTTTTATGCTGGCATCCATATTGTATTAGCATTTTTACTTCTTTTAAGTCCTTTGAAATCGCGTTTGGAAATGGAAGGGGAAGGCAAACCCTGAAACTGTGATCTTTGGTTTAGTTTTTGCCCTCATAGATCTTAAGCTGATATTTCACTCTAAAGGAGGAAAATTAGAATTGCTACAAGAAGCCAATAGATATGTATGACCTTGAACTGTTGGCTAGCATTTATGTTCTTAACCATCTATCCTATTTATTCCCTCTCGCTCTTTCTTTGGGACATTAAAAAAATAAAGAAAGATGTTTAAATAAGAGCCACTAACATTAGTTTCCTGCGATAGGTCAGTATTCAGATGCAGCCTATGGAAAATTTGGCATTATTTTGCTGAGACAGTACTCTATACTATTTCTTGAACACTGATGGAGGGATTATCTAAATCATGTTGCATAGTTTTTTCACCTGATATTCAGTGTAAACCGAATAGCCATTTGTTAAAGAGAAGAGTTATTTAAGTGTTATTTAAAATGATGAGGCCGTAATATATGGAAGCATGTAAAGGATGGGGAATACGTAGATGGAGAGGAAAAATAATCAGCGAATTATTTCTCGAAGAGCTTTGCTAAGCAATTACATGTAAAGCAAGAAAGGGACGACTCTAGAACTTAGCAAGTGAGAAAGGATTTGCTAATTCTTCTTCGCCTCCAAAAATCAACGGCTTCGCGTTGACAAAACACTTTTAATCAAGTCGTTGTGTACTGAATATTTATCTCAACTACTCTATTAGTTCTAATGGTGTTCAGGGCTAATGTTAAGTAAACAGGGGCACCCAATCCTATTTCTACAAATGAAACTGATCGTCTCAGAGTAGTTTCGTTGTATCAGACACTAAAGCAGTTGTCGACCTTGGATTATGTGTGTTGGATTAAGCATTTTATTTCATATTATCTACTCTAAAAACATTAATCTCAAACTGAATTGCCCCATTTTTACGAAAAAGAATTGCCTTAATTATAACAGAGTAGAGATGGAGTCTACTCTACTCTGCCAAAAAATGTTAAGTCAAGGCTTAATAATACTTATTTACTAATTAACTAAATCCTATAAAGATGCTGAGACACCCTGATGCCTTAGAAATGTTTCTACACATGTGACATGTTTATTTTTATATATTTCTTGCATTTTTTCTCATAACTTGCCACAGAAGTGACATTGAATTCCTGGCTTTGACACTAACTGTGTGACCTTGTGCAAAACACTTAGCCTTTCTGGGTATCAGACTTTTAAATCTGTAGAGTGAAGATAGTAAACACTTCACAGTGGTTATGTGACAATCAAGAGAGCCAAAATTCATTTATTCTTTTTAAAAAGATTTCGGTAACATGTCATAGAAGAGTCTGTCTATGGCATGAAAGAAAATGATCACACTAAGAAGGAAATAGACTGAGGGCAAATTTTTTATTTCTCCAGCCAGCCTTCTTTCTGTTTAATTATTAATTTCTACCGTTCAAAAGGTCACAAAAGGCATAACTACGACAAAAATATCATTAGAACCGTGATATAAGGATAGGAGCCAACTGATGAAAATTTAACTTAAATCAAAGGAAGTCTGAGCCATGCGTAGCTGAAGACAGTGTCCACAGCCCAGCTTAATGACTCCTCATTACAGTGCAAAACAACACAAAACAACAGACAGAAAATAGGGTCTACACGGAAATTACATGCTCAGCATACCTTGATGAAAGACAATGCCTGACTTTCAAAATCGAAGTGATTAAAAAAGGAAAAATCAACAGATCCAAGCTTCAGATCTGTTGCACTCCCTCAACAACCCCATCCCAAATATAAGGCCCCTAATGGAATGCCCTACAGTTTTTTAATGTATCAGAAATAGCTACGGTGAAATCCAGAAGGAGTACAGAAGCTCGTGATCAGGAGGGACTGAGTTTGTTCTTATACGACCCCAGAAAAAGCAAGTCCCCTCCCAAGTCTAAAAAATACCCAGATGGGTCAAAGTGTGGAGTACAGAGAAGGATTTTCAATGTGTGTGTGAATTAAAGTGACAGGTCGAATTTAATAGGGCAGGCATTATTTAAAGGGAAAGGAATGAGAAAAAAAGACAAAAAAAAAATGAAAGAAAGAGAGAAATTCACTATTTAGCAATGGATAGTGAAGAATAAAAGGAGAAAAGAGGAGAAATTTAGGGTCCTGGAAGTCAAAAGAGAAATTTAATTGAAAAGTTTACAACCTCCGCCACCGAGAAAATGTAGAAAATAAATCTAAATTCTAGTTTTTAGAGAAATCAACAAAATAGATAAACTGCCAACTAAATGTATCATGAAAAAAATAGAAATACAAACTAAGGAATAACAAAAGGGAAATAATCACTAGAACAGAATAAAATTTTAAAATCCTAAGTGACTACCTCATGGACTTATATGCACATAAATAAGGAAACCTAGATTTAAAAAAAGTAATTTCCTAAGGAGATACATTTGACTGAAATTGTCCTCCATTGTAAATAGAAAGCTTAAAAAGACCGATTTCCATTGATGGAGCAGCAAACGCCGTGAAGGAAATATGCCACAAAAAGCACGAGGCCCACGTAGCTTCACGGGAACTTCCACCTGTCTCCAAAGACCAGAGAGTCGTCCTAAAAATGACATAAGAGCATTGGAGAGGAAGAAAAACTCCCTCGTTTCTAGTATGAAGCAAGCATAGTACTAATTAATGCCCGAATCTCATAAGGCAGGACAAAAAATAATAAATTCAATATCCCCTGTCTCTATCAGAGCAAAAATGTTCAATAAAATACTGGCACACAGGATGCAGTGCTATCGTAAGAAAAGGAACATACCGTGACCACTCGAGAGTTACTCTCACTGCCCACGATATTCGCCCTCCTCCTGGCTGGGTCCTGCCTCACACCTCACACTTACTGATCATGCACGAGTTCCTGTGCATGATCGCATGAATTTATTGGCCACCCAAGGAAAAAAATGGGGTGTTCAGAGCACTTTGAGTGAGAGCCAGGCTGACATGGACTCAATGTGATATTTTACTCTCACAATAAAAATGTAAATAAAACTCCAAATTGTGTTTGGAATGGTCTGACCTGCAAAACCACAAGATCTCGAGCGTTCTGAAAGGATCGGTTAGTGAGAGAATTTCACACTGCGTATGTGGACTTGAGAATCCGATGCAGAGACTGAAAATGCACCAGCAAACACTGGGAGAATTCCTATACTAGTCACTGGTCCCAGACTCTCTGCTGTAAAACTGGACCCCTCCCCTAGCTGCTGTTTTGCAGAAACCATTTTTGATGTTGTTTTAGAAAGATGTATTCTAGATAATTTAAATGTAAAATGGCTTGAGACTGGTTAATAATAATGAGTCATTCTTTTATGCCATTTTCTTCCTTGAGCTGGTTTAGTTCAATTATTCGGCACCAACGTTGTAGGACCCAGTGAACTAAATGCTCGCTCTGTCTTGCTTGTGGATTCCATGATTTATGAAGCTCGATGTTCTTTGCCCTACCGTTTTTTGCTTAGATATCAAAGTGGTATTAAATTGTATAGCCATCATAATAATCATTACATGTGTGATGTATAATTATTATTTTTATATACATAAAAAATTTTGTAATCCTTCTTTAGGTTTTCTTTTTCTCCACTGAGAATGTAACGTTTGATTAAAAGGCCCAGATTTTGTGATGGGATGATCTCCAGTTGAGGAACAAAAATGCTCCTTTTTATTTATAGCAGGTCTGAAGTGAGAAATTTCTTTAAGAATTTCTTGCCAGGAAATTTTTTTTTTGTTCCCCAAGGATTCTAGTGTGCTTTTTTTTCTTTTCATTCTGATGGTGAGAGCTATGTAAATTCCCGAACCACACTTTTTCCCCCTCACTCCTGAGAAAATCAAACTCTTATTTGATATTGATTAACGACAAAAATATTAATCTACAGGGTGGAAACATTGCTTTCTATTTTTTTCTCGTTTTATTTACATTATTTTATTGAATATAAGTTTTAGTATAAGCTGCCTCATATCCTTTGCAGGGAAAGACTGATGAGAATGTAGGCTTGCATTGGGGGATTGGAGGAAGATTTTAGCAAGCAGGGATCTGTTTTGGATCGGGCGTTGGTCGTCAGCAAACGGAGGCAATTTAGCCACTGGACATACCGACCTGATTATTATATAGGAAAAGTAAAGTGAGGAGTTATTGCTAAAGAAGCAGTAGAGAGGAGGATGTTGGTCATTTTTGGGGTGGCACTGTGGCCTTTTTGTGTCTGTTACAGAGTGGTCTTATGTTTGTCTCACCTGATCATGGCCAAGGAGTGGACGTACCTGATTGCTACTATCCAGTGAGATTGTCTGTGTCCACTGGGGTGCACCCATCTAGCTCATTGTTGCCAACAGCTAAGCACCAGAGAGGCTCCATTAGCAACCCAGAGAGGGAGGGACCAGCATTGAAGCATCATTATACTCAAGACATTCGGTCTGTGTTTCGGACAGCGGGAGCAGGGAGCCTGCCCTCCATTCCTCTGGTGGAGACACGAGTAATCGTAGCATTGGCGGTACCTCATTCTCTCATTCAACTATGTATTGTCAACCTGCTGGATGGACTTTGCGATGTTATGGCCATCATCCCCAGAGGTGACGACAAACAAGGGCAGTGGCTGTGGACTGAGAAAGGGAAGTCAGAGATTAGAGATAGGGTCTAAGAGCAAGCAGGAAACTGAGTCAGCTGCCCCAGACTGCGGGCTTGAACTGTGTGGGATGCTAGCGTGGTTTAAGGCTTAGACTAGCCGAAAGAACGTAGAAGGGTCGAGGAAAATGTTTTCTCCCCAGTAGGAGAAACTGGAATGAGGGGGGACGTGAACGTCGTGGCATGGGGCCTCTCAGCAAACAGGCCAAATAAAGAGAAAAAACGAAAAACTGAGCAGCAAGCAAACAGCCATGATAAAGACAGACCCCCTCCCTTTTAATCTTCACTCCTTAAATCTTCACTCATGACTCTGAATATTCACTAAAAATGATAGCTAGTTTAATAACTGTTTTGACTCAAAAAAAATTAACATTCTATAGGACAAGAGAATCCTGAATCAGCCCGTAGCATCATCATGATAATTTGAGCAAAGCAAATACTAACAAATTTAGAATTGCCATAACCCTAGCTTCATTAGCTCTGCTTACGGTTTAGAAAGTCTATAAAGTGCTCTTTTTTCAAAAAAAAAAAAAAAAAAAATTAAAAGGCTAAATTTCTTTGGCAGGAAAGTAATCGTGAAGTTTTTAAGTAAATGAAAAGAGCTCTCTTGATATTGAAATGTAAAGCCCCTGTTTCCTCTCTTTAAATGTTTAAAAAATTTTTTTTGTCAGTTTTAACATGAAGACACATTAAAATTCATCACAACCAAAACCATGGTGGATAAAAAAAAAAAGAGAGAGAGATGTTAAATATCAGCAAATGGATCTTATAATCTGCAGAGTATTTCCGCTGTCAAGGAAGGATCGTGGGATAAAAATCACATGTTCCAGATTTGACATCCCTTGGCATCTCACAAATAGCCTGCACGAATCCATACCTGAAAACTGCCAACACCAGCAGAATCGTGCCCAAGTTTCTAGGAAGTTAAACAAGCAAAGCGGAGAGAGGAAATGCAGCGAGATTGCATATAAAAACCCAAGGACCCCAAAAAATGACCTCAGACTCATTTTACCAAAAGAAATTCTCTGCTCTTTTACAGAATTGTCCCTTTATTTATAAATCATAGAACATTGTGGGGTACGTATGGATGAGTAAATAATGATATAAAGAATGAACATTAGGTCGGGTGGAGGAGGAGGATGGGGTAAGTGGGAAGAATGTTCTATGTGAGGGAAAAACAAAAAACTTGCTGAATGATACAAAATAGATTTTTCTCGTTATTAAAGTTTCGGCCTCAAGAGGATAACTCAGTGATCCTTCGGCCTGGATTTCTAACATTTTAACACCACCTTCCCCAGTAGGAGAAAAATACACTTATCAGTGTGTTTTCAAATCAAAACTAAAAATGATGAGTTTGCTCTTGAGTTAGGAAGTGTTTTTTTTTTTTTTCCCTTCCTGTGCAAATTGCTAAAGGAGTCATCTGGAGGAGGCCCCCTAATGCAGCCTGTCGAGTGAAGATTTTGGTCACTGTCACCATGGAGATAATATTCCCAAGGGTAGCTCAGGTGGTCCTGCCAGTCTGAGCCCCCCACACCTCCCCGGGGGGCATCTCATCTCATTTTTTATGGGGCCCTGACTCCCTCTCTCCTTCTGAGTCCCCCTTTGGAGATCCATCCTCGGAATCCCAGGGCCTGTGGGCTTGTCCTGCTCCTTAATTGCACAGAAGCCAACAGTGGCTTTCTTTCTCCAATAATTCGTCCCCCCAATAATTCTAGATTCTGTGTGATTTCATGACAACATACTTACCCGCCGTATCTAGCCAGCTAATCTGCACAAATATGATAATGGCAGACAATGGCTTCATGCTGTTCAGTTCTCCAAAGGAACAGAGAGAGAGAGATTCAGCAGGCTCCTTTATCAGATAATACGTTACCCTCCCAAATGACTCAAATGATGAGAACCAAAGCTTTCACCTTTCGACATTCACTAAGTGACGCTGCATAGGTGAGCCACCGCCTCCACCTCTGCACAGGGCTAGGGCTAAACATAACAGTCAGGTAGGGCAGAGTTGTGTTTTGTATTTTTTTTTTAATTTCTCTCTCATTTTACAAATGAGCACTGCTCTTCTTTTCGTGTTTAGCGTGTCTATGCCAGAAAAACGTCCATAATTCTCCGCTCTGCCTAGCTTGTTACACAACTCCTCAACACGAAATTTGATATGCGAAAATCGGTTCTTTTTAAAATTTTTTATTTGTATTTTTTTTGGCAGGCTCGGGGAAAGGCCTGTTTCCTGGCACTCACAGGAACCAGCCTTGGCGTGAACAGCCCCTGACAATTCCCAGCATATGGTAAAAGAAGACGCTTCTGCCCACCCATCAGGTAAGTGCCATTTTTCTGACTCGAGCAGTGATCGATGTCATGCTCGGACAGCAGTGGCTGCTGGGAGAGGTGCCAAGCAGCCAACGGGCCAGGACTGGTGGGCAGGCCGGAATGCGCCAGGCCTCTGGGTGAGGTGGCCGGCCCGTCTCCAGCCACACGGAGGCCACACGCTACGAGTGTGTGCTCAGACGAGTCCCGAGTGTGGCCGTAGCACTAAATATTATTATTTGTTTTGCTGAAGTCCTTGCAGAGTGTTCCGTGAGAATGGTCGTATTTCGGGGTAAATACACACGCAGAGAAACGCTGCTGTAGCGTTTCGGCGAGAACCGCGGGAGTTGGCCCTCTCGTGCAGGAGATGGCCTTAGCCATCTCAGGGCAGTCGGCTCTAACAGAGCGTCCGCTACCCCGTCTACCAGAACGTCATTCTTTCAGCACTGATGGCCGATGGCAGTCAGGTGGTGGTTTTCATTTTTTCTGGCAACTACTGTGTTGTGTCATCAAAGAGAATCTATACATGCTCAATGCAGAAAAATGAAATGATGCAAAAGCATGGAGCACCATAAAGATTATTCAAACACCACTGCCCAGAGATAATTATAGGGAATGCTTTGGAAAAGAACCTTCCAGAAATCTCTCTATCCACATTTACAGTGTTTTATGAATGAGCTTATTGTGCGACACGTGCTCACTCATAAGCCGCATTTTTCATTTAATGCTACATCGTGAATGTGATTTTGTAAATGGGACACCAGACACCATTGCATACGTGCACAGATATTTCCTTAAGCGGACCTTGAGAGAGGACATTTAGGTTGCGTCCGATTTTCTAGTATCATAGCAGGGCTGCTGGGAATGTCTTTTGTGCTCATGCAATTATTTCAGAAAAATTCCTGGAAACGGGATTGTCGCGTCAACGGTAGGAACCTTTTGCCCTTTGGTGCACATTGCTAAAGTTTCTAAAATAACAACGCTGAGTTGCATCAGATGCTTTGATATTTATGAATGAAGTTGCATTTGTGATCTGGGGAAAGACAGCGGCTGGTCGTGTTCAGGTAACTGGACTAGAAGTACATGCCAAGGATGTGGATTCGAGGGTCTTGGTGGGGCCATTGATAATCATCAGCTGGCAGAAATCTCCGCTGAGATTCTCCGACTTTACAAAGACGCATAGTTTGTATATATTACATGTCTTTGCTGCTGTTGTTGTTGTTGGTTGCATTGACTGGGACATGTACAGTGATGGTGACTCACATACATCAGAAGGCAAAGAAGCTATAGAGCAGTTCTAATATTTCACCGAAGTAGAATGCTGGCTTTAGGTGTCTGGCGGGTACTCTAGCCCAGTAGTTCCCACCATGGGCAATGCCACCCTTGACCTTGGAGACATTTGGGAAAGGTCTGGGAAGGCTGCCACCCAAAACCAGGAGGCAGAAAGCAGTAATACAGCCATGTGTCCTTGGGTGCACAGCACCGAACCTTCACGACAGTGATCCGGCCCAATGTGTCCACAGTGCCAAGGCCGACAAACCTGCCTTCACTCATAACACAGCCAGAACTTCAGGGGCTCGGACGAGGCAGACCCCGCCCGGGTCCCCAGATTTTGCAGAATGGCATGTATTTACACCGCGTCGAGAGTGTGTCTGCTTGCATTTTGTAACCTCACTAAATGAGGAGGAGTTTACTGCTGCTCCTTGTCGTCGGTACGTAGGTGAGGGGTCGTTTTAGGAAAACCCCTGACGACAGCACGGGACACTGCGGCTTTTGTCTGCAGGGGGTTCGCATGCTGGGGAGCTGGGGCACAGGCGGCCCCCAGGCACCAGCACTTACTGCCGCCGTGGGGACTGCCGTTAGTGGGGGAAAAAAAGGGGGTCTGTTCTCCAGGGCCCCTTCCCGGCTCGGCCTTTCTGCAGATCTCATCAGCAGAGGCACCAATTAGTGTTCGTTAGCAAGGTGTCGGGGCTGTTCGATTTATTTTGTTTTCTTGATGTGGATACCAGGCCTGGGACTAGAAAAACAGGGACACATCGCCCAGCAGACAGCTGTTTGCCAGACGCCCCAGGGGGATGGCCCTCGACCCAGCAGCCCCGCTCCCCAAAGTGGGCTGTGAGCAGGCGGGGCGCCTGGCTGCCTTTGCACCTGGTCACTCAGCTCCACGGCTCGTCCTGTCACGGCTTATGGTCACTTCGTAGGGACACGAGTCCCACCGTAGCCCGTGTTCAGACACAAGTGAGGAGATGCTGTAGAGCTGGGATGGCTGCACATGGACACAGTGGGGTGGGGTGGGGTGGGGTGGGGTGGTTGGAGCGAGTTCCCTGCACTAGATTCCATCCGCCTTACGGGTCTTGTGAGAAAGTAGGGGAGAAATCCTTTTCTGGAACAATGAGCGGTTGAGTTTTCTTTCATGCATTATCTGCTCCCCTGCTTCCTCCACTGACAGGCTCCTGCAGAACGAATCTTGCTTTTTCTCGTATCATTTCTATTTTGCCTGAAATAGCACAAAGAGGATCTAGATTACAGGCTCCGGGCATCCACGATGACAGGGTACAGAGTCCGAGGATGTGGGTTCAGTCCCGGCTACTTAGTTCTGAGCATGGTGACCTTGGGATACTCATGAACTACTATGAGCCTCAGTTTCTCTAATAGTGGAGCAGAGGTGATAACACCTGCTCTGTGTAGACCACATGGCTGCTGTGCATACTTCTGGGATGCTATCCAGGCTTGATGGTTATATCGCTCACCTCAAATTTGTATGTCGAAGTCCTAACCCCCAATGTGATGAGTTGAAGAAGCAGCACCTTTGCGAGGGGACGAGGTCTTGAGAGCAGAACCCTCATAAAGGAGATCAGTGCTATTATGAAAGGCTACAGAGCTCCTGGCGCCTTCCACCCCGTGATTCCACAGCGAAAGGAGACTATCACTGATCCAGGAGGCTCTCAGCAAATACCTGGGCTGCTGGTGCCTTGATCTTGGACTTGCAGACTCCAGAACTGTGAAAAATAAATTTCTGCTGGTTATCAAGCCCCCAGACGATAGTATTCTAGTTGCAGCAGCCCAAACAGACTCAGATATAGAATATTATATGTGAAACTTTCTATATCCAAAGAAACTATGGATATGAGGTTTCATACAAGGATGGTTGACTGCATTACTACCGAAGGCTTTATTTACAAAAACAAATAGTGATTGAAGGCAGCATGACCCCGATAACAAAATCAGAGCAGTACCAAAAAAAGAAAAATTCAAATTAACGTCCTTCAAAAATGAGATGAAAAAATTCTTATCAAGATGTTAGCAAACATATGTACCCTTGAGAGACATATTGCTGAGTTATACTAATGTGTAAATGACTGATGGCTGGTTATGACTATTAGTGGCCGTCAGAGGAGCCCCATGAACCCAGAAGAGAGTCCCAGAGGTGCAGCTGAGGAAAGGAAGAGATAGAGGTATGAGGAATGGGAAAACAGCTCCCCAAAGAAAATCTAACAGCAGAACGTGAACTGGCTCAGGGACAGTTCTGGCCTCTGAAAGGTCCTGGTGTTCATTATTCAATCACTCAATCTGGAATTACTACGTGCCTTTGAATTAGAGCATTCTTCATTCCTTTATTCACTCATTTACCTGCAAGGTTCATTCAATAATTGTTAGATGATCTAGGAGATACAGAAATATATAAACCAACTCTCAGATGCCAAGGAGTTTGCTATCTAATGGGGAAGAAAAAAGAAATTAGAAGAACAGTATAATCCAGGAGAGTGAGGTAGGAACAACGTTTATGTCATGGCTTTTGGAGGAAGGAGTTTCAAACGGGGCCGTGAGGAGGGTCTGGTGTTGGTGAGCGAGGATGGACAGACAGGTCTGGGGTTCCCATGTGGAGGGAACAGCGTGAGTGAGACATGAGTGATCTGACTTCCCAGTAGAACGTTCAGTTAGATGTTTACTCCTCTCTGCTCAGGGAGTGTTTTCAGCTCCTCTGAGAAGAGCCTCCTTCCTGCTGCTTTCCCATCTTCTCCAGGAGCTGCCTGGCCTGCGTCCCTCCATCCCTCCGAGCACGATTGTCCTCCTCCCCCCTCCTTTTTGCGAGCTGGGAGTAAGCTCAGTCCAGGTGTTTTCACTTCGGGAGAGGCCGGTAGCCACCACACACACGCTCAGCACTCGGGAGGTAACAAATTTGCGATGTCACCATTGATAATCAACTCCAGTAAAAGAATGTCCAAATCAATTGAGCTTTCGCGAGGGCAAACCGGCTGGACGCAGGCGGGCTCCCAGCGAGCGCTGGCTGGGCTTGATAAATTTGCCCTTATTATGGCTATTGATGTTTAAATTTCTTCAGGGATGTTGTTACATGGGTGCCTGGTGGTGACAGAGGTACGGTGACCTCCTTCGATTCTTCATCTACACCTGTTAGTGGGCTCCCCGGTTGCCTCTGAGTACACTCAGGCTTAAAGGTTAACAAAAGAAAAACAGGCCAAGTTTACGTGGCTGCAGCCGCGGATCAATGCGAGTAAATAACCTTCTCTGTCTTATTTCCCCAAGCATTATCGATCCGAGTTCTTTGTTCTTTGTCATGTTTCTGTCTTCTTTTCCTGGGGGACACGCAACGATCAGCTCGTATTGGACATGTTAACGGGCACATTATGACAGCTACCGTTTTGTCACTCACGGTGAAGATAGATATAGAGAGATATAGATATAGATGTGAATTTTACTTCGGTGTTTTCTAAGCTGTTAGCTGGTAAACGCGTATCAGACATACACTTCTTCGGCTGCGATTTCTTTTCCTTCTGTAGCGAGCAGGTGCGTTCAATGAACCTCTGTCCCACGAATAGGTTTACTTATTTGTTTTAAATACCTATCAAAATGCGTAATGATATGAAGTTAAAAATAAATAAAAGTCGCCAATCAGGTGGGCTGTCCATGCTGATGTCGGGTCTGACTGCCAGCACTTCTGTTTCTTTAGAAATTGGGTCCTTATCTCTCAGTTCCCTGGTCATTTTTAAAGGCTCTTTGTCATCTTCATTTTCTCTGTGGAGTGCTCAGGGATCTCACAGGGCTAGCTAGCTCTGGCCATCCTGAAATCCATCCTTGTCCGGGAGGGTTCTGCCGGGCTTCTAACGAGATCTGTGCTCGCAGGGGATGAGTGTCGATTCGGACACGTCTGCTTTCCTTAGCACTTGCTCTAGATTCCATCTAGACTTGTGTGTTCAATGGCAAATATATAATTTCCCATGTAATCGAAAAAATAAAGTTCCAGCAAGGCAAGATAGCTCTTTTTATGAAACCCATTCTAGTTTAAGATTCCTTTGTTTAGTTAAAAAAAAAAAAAAAAGAAAAGAAAAGGAAAGGAAAGAAAAAACTTCCTCTTTGAGTTACGAAATGAATAAAGCTAGTTGAGCAATAAAACATGGCAGTCGACATTTTGCCCCTTTCTGTGGCTCTCCTGGGTTGGAATGCATGGTTTCGTTCCGAAAAAAAATTCCTGAAAGACTTTAAGGATTTAATCAGATATATTTGCATGCTTGGCATTCTGAGAGGGAAAGCCACTTTTTTAAAAACTAAAAACTAATGTGAATGAAAAAAAAAAATAGAACCCCGCGTCTGTCTGTGACTGTGGCCCTTGAACTGAACATTTATTGTGTCAAACAACATAAAGCCAGCGCTAGTTATTCTGCAAAGGAAAAGGATAGTCTGTTAACGGCAAGGTAGGGCCAATACCACCTCCCTAGATAACTTTTAAAAAATTACGTTGACCCAGACTGTGATTGTACATCTTTAGGGTCAAACAGCATAAAAATCTTGTTTCTTCAGTTAATTTGAGCAAACAAACTAACTTCGCTTGCCCAGAAACGGCATGCAAACCACATGCTTCTCTCTTTCATCTGTCAGTCATTTAAACGTCCCATGTATCTCATTAATACCCTTTGACTCTCGGCTCCCAATTTAGTATTCTGTTTAATCCACTGAAGAGTCACCATTGGTGCACTATGAAAGCTGATTTCCATCACTTGTCGACATGCAGCAATCACTGCGGGCATTGCTGGAGAATGTGCAACTGGTCACCATGAATGCTTAGAGCTTTTCATCCTTTGGCGTACTTTGCACACGCTAATGAAGGAATCCTCGTGTGACCCTCACACCAAGTGGCGTTGTGAGAGTTCTATTCAGCGGGTAGGAAGTCTTGGCTTGTGGCTACTTAGCCTGCCTCGCTGTTTCAGAGACGGTGAGCAAGGACAAGGTACAGTCCTAGGACCGTCTGCTTCCACCTGAGGTGCTCTGTGAAGTGGTAAAGACATCTTCTTGAATACACTTGACTTAGTGCATCTCTTCTTGTCGTATAGTGTCTTATAGGATTTCCTTCATATGACCGTGGCCCTAAAACGCCATTGAGAACGTTTTGTTTGCGTATGTCATTCAGCAGATTGTATCTTATATTCTAGAGATAATTTTGGAATGAACCTTTATTTTCAAGTTTTTTTTTTTTTTAAGAAAACATGGTCAGACTTTGAGCTGAAATAAAAATAAAGTTGGCTGAAAGTATTTTAACCGTTGGATTTCTGCCAAATAACCTATTCTTCCTTTCTAACCCTAAAGCTGACGTTAGAAGTAGGCAAAAAGACCATTTTCAAAGCTTTTAAGTACTTGGTTTTATAGGAAGGGTCTATTTGGACATAGTTTATCCCTCCAAATAAGAATTTCATCAGCTCATGCCATATTCTGAAAGGCTCAAATTGTTTTCCAGAAATGGTATTCAAAGATTTCTTTATGGTAGAGAATGAAAATATGATCATTATCATTTTAACAATGCTTGTGTTTATTTGTTTTCTATCCCTTTGAACATATCCCCTTCTTAACAGGAGTTTCAGTGTTTAAATAGACTTTGTCAAATGTTCAGATAGTCCCAGGATTTCCTTGAATCAAGCTTCAGACCCATAGCAGTTTCGCTTGGAGGAGCGACCAGTCCCAGAAATGATAGAATCTTAGATGGTTCAATCTCATTTATCCAGAGAAACTGGAATATTTGAGTGCATGATAATATCAATTTCTCCCAAGATATCACAGGACATTTTTTTTGTACTTAACACATGCCGTAATAGAATATGCATGCTAAATAAATCTTAATAATTCATCTGCAGGAGATGCACCTCAGGTGATAATTATCACAGCCTTTCTCGCTGAGCACGACCTAAACATCAGTGCACACCACTCCTGACCCTCCTTTCCTGTATGTTCAAGGGCACTAGCTGCCTACTTACTCGTTTATATCAAATGAGATCGTTAAAACGGTTGTAAACGTCCTGACAATAGAGCTTGTGTCTCTATCGGTTGTGTATCCCCAGTACCTCGCTGTGTCGGCTCACAGGAAGGGTTTCATAAATGCGCATAGTCGCTATATTTATGTACGCATGAATGCCTTACTTATTTTATAACTGGAATTTCGTGAGAGGATATTTTGAGAAATTGAACTTACATTGAAAATTAATAGCATTTTTGAAACATTATTCACCTAAAATGTTGCAATAAGCAGAAAGCGATGTTTTGAAGATCATTTTAAAAGTTTGATGAAAAATAGTAAATAGTTATTGGAAATAATTCAAACAGAAAAGCATAAAGGAAAAGAATACCTTTAAAAATTATTTGCTCTATTCAGTACTGTGTGTTGTAGTCCCGAGATTTTGTTGGGGTTATTTTTTTTCCCTATTGGGAACCTTTTTTCCCTAGATAATGAAGAACAGTGTACCTTTGTCAAATCATCAAGAAATTCAAATGAAGCTTTCTCAATTAATGAGGTTTTACTATGCTTAAACCAATGCCGAATACTGATATCAGATTATCTCAAGATTCTGAACCTACAGCAATTATGCTTGTATCTTCAGTGGTGTCAACCTGAATTAAAAATTGGCCAGCTTTATTAAGAATACACCTAGCACACTTCATTAATTTGGAGATACCATCAAATAATGTCGTTCACTGCAGCTTCAAAATGATAACATAAAACACCTTTCTGCCTTTTACTCACTTTGTTATAAATGCATGTTTTTTCAAAGGAGAACATAATAATTGCTCAATATATGTTGGATCCAGTGGGAAAAGCTCATGTTACAGATCCTTTGTTTAAATACTGTGCTAATTTTTTTTTATCCCATGATAATGGTTTCTTCACTGTTAAATTTAATTATACTAATCAATTGCATAATCTATGTGTTCTACCTAGTTTTTTTTTTTCAATAGTCAAACTGGTGTTTTTGACTTTATTAAATCAACTCATTTTCTTGGGTCACCCTGTGCATGTGCATGGTTCCTAGTTAAAAAGGGGCTTCCAGATAAAGGTATACAGTGTAAATGTGTCATATGTCACTCTGAGCGGGAGGATTAAAAACTTTTTAAGGAACTTTTTCTTTATACTTTTCTGTTTCAGTTATTTACAACAGTTATCTACTATTTTTCATCGAAATTTTAAAGCGTTCTTTAAAACATTGATTTGCACTCATTGAAACATTTTAAGAGAATAATGTTTCAACATGCTATTAATTTTAATGTACGTTTAATTTCTCAAGATATCCTTTCGCCAGCTTCCCGTTATAAATTAAGTAAGTCATTGGGATATAATGCAGAGCATGGAAAATACAGTCGATAATATTTTAATAGCTTTGTATGGTCACAGATGGTAAGAAGACTTATTGTGAGGATCATTTTGTAATGTATATAAATATTGAGTTACTATAAGGGATACCTGAAACTAATAGGAGGCTGTATGACAATTATATGCCAATAAATCCCTTCAGAGGTGAAATATGATGTCCCATATTTAAAAATACTATACATAAATACAATAATATAATATTAAAGTAATCATGCTTTATTTAAATTTGAAACATTGCTAGTTAGATAAAAAATGAGAACTTCCAAGTGTAATGATGCTGCTTTTTATCAGTTTAATTTGACATTCTAATTTTAATTTTTTATTATTTTGCAAGTCTATTATTTTTTTTATGCTGAAATTGATTTGCTACACGGACATATGCAAGTGCACTTGTACTTTGTGCAAAACAATAATGACGTGATAAATTCTTTCAGGAAGTTTTGCAATTATATAGATATAATTCATTCACGAAATGAGCATTATATATTAAATATATAATATATAAATAAAATATACAACATATATAAATATATAAATATATATAATGTAGAGAGTGCTAATTTCTTTAATTGTCTCTCTTTAAACAAATGTACATATATTTAATACATGCACAAACTTACACAGACACTCGAATTCATTAAGGAAAGGAATTCTCAGAGGTCATGGCATTGACTTAAGTCATCATTTTTGTATGTTACTTAAATATATACAAATATAAAACAGCACAAAATCTTTATGCTTACAATTCCTTTATGACTAAAACTTCTAAGCAAATTTATAAATTAAATACAAGCAATAAATCATTATTGTTAACAAGGCAGATGATTTCGTTTTGCTAACACTAAAAAGTTGAGATTCCTGTTAGAAACACAGACCCTCAGATGTAGTTCTGCATTCAATTTATCTCTGTGTTTTAACTTCAATATTATCATCATCAATTTTGCATGTCATATAACAACATATGTAATATATAGGACACATGCTTTAGGACCGTGTGTGCTATTCTGGGGTGAGTGAGACTCAGACTTTATCCAAATTCTGCATGTAAGCAGTCTCCAAACACCAATTTTAATGACTCATTTGATATATCTGGGAGGCTTTATTGTTCATTTGCATATAATGTTAGTGTTACTGCATTATTGATAAATGGGCTTCTATCTAATTCAAATTTACTGAAACTGGAAATAAAAAAAATACTTCATTGTCTTTTTAGCATTACACCTACTGCTAATAAAACGGTGAATGCTATTATACATAAAAACATGATCCATTCACTCTATCTGTCTCCAAGGTGAATATGTCATTTATCCTTGAGACACTTTTGTTGAAATAATGAACCCAGATGTGATTTGGTCTTCGTTTTGGTCTAATACATCCAAAACAAAAAAAAAATGCCAATGACAGCACTGAAACGAAGTGGCAGAATTTAATTTCTAGACAATATAGAATATGCTCATGTTGTTTATAGAATCATTTGAAAATTAAAAAATTACTGGAGAGGCTTGAAGATGCCAGCAAATGGGTTTCTAGACTATGTCCCAGGTTCAGAAATCTTGGTTGAGTGGAAGACATGAGTTTAAAAAAACTCAACGCCTTTCTGCTCATTAATTCAAAATACTTACGGAATGCCTCCGATGTCCCAAGGGGGTGCTAGGTGCTGAATGAGTGGGGCAGCCTTGTTTACTCACAGTTTGATGGGAGTTAATGTAACGGGGAAGAAATTAGGCTCTCACTTCCCATGTGGCCGGGAACTCTCTGAGCCTCAGCTCGCTCAGCTGTACGACGACAGTGGAATACACTCCAGCCATCAGACGCTCAGTCCTGTAAACTCCAAAGCACTGGACAAAAAGGAAAAATATCAGCCCCCCTTATGCCAACTTAAATCAGATCACGATAACTCCCGATAAAGCCATTTTCACATCAGTTCAACTTCCACCGCCGTGCAGCGATTACAGCCGGCAACGTTAATAATTTTATCGTTCTCATCCCCATCGAAACCAGCCCGTTTGAACTCTAAATCCAAATAATGAAATCTAAGTCCGGAGTCATGGTGCCGAGGACATGATTATGCCCGTTATCGAAATCAGTCATGTCTGTGGTGTGACATCGGCCCTGGCTAGCAGCTGTCTGATGGTACTACAAATAGATGGTCACAAAAAAGTAGCCTTTTCAGCCAAAATTGTAGGACAGTGTTCAAGAGAAAGGACACTTGGCTTCCCAGCTTGGAATGCCTCCAGGGGCCTTGGAATTACCAAGTGTCCTGCATGGGTGGGACGTAGTGAGGGGGCTTCAGTGACCCTCTTGCCTTCCCATCTAAAAGCCATGGTCTCTCACAGCCCAGGGTCTGACTCTTACAGCGCCACACGAGAGGACTCAGCGGGCCAGTAAATCATTGCAGCACGTTCTGCAAAAGAAGCCGTGCTTCTGTCCTTTTGATGTTGAAGGAGTTTGAGGACCTCGGCACAGCTTAATGCCCCGAGCTTACTTTTCCTCCAAAGCCCCGTGCCCCCCACCATGAGTGGGTTTGTGCTTAGGGAGTGTGAACTCATTTTAATATTGGCTTAAGGAAAGCATAATTAGAAAGGTAAATCTGCTGAGGGGACAGTCAAATGATATCTTCCGTGTGTGTGTGTGTGTGTGTGTGTGTGTGTACGTACGTACGTACATGTACTTCGACCAGATATTTCACATTGCATCCATCCTTCTAGTGCTTAGCACATAGTAGGTGCATAATACATATTTCATGAATGTGAGAAAGACTGTCTTCCAATATTCAAAATAATCAAGAGATACATTTGAAGTTTGCCTATGTTTGTTTACAAGTGCCTGAATTCATTTTTTGGGCCAAGACAATGTAAACATCAATAACTAAATATAACTTTGAATGTTATCTATTTAAAAACTGATGTCAATATGTATTACTTTTTTTTTTTGACTTTAAAAGTAAAATAAGCTTCCAGTAGAAAAATTTAAACACGTAAAAATGTCATAACTGGGATAATAGCTATCACTGATCTGTTTATTCATTGGTAACACTATGGGGTTAACGTTTTAATGGCTTTCCCCTGTCATTGATTGCACTCATCTTTTTTGTTGCTTCCTGATGCTACCAAAAATGGGAGTCTACTCCTCCTGAGAAGTAAGGAAAATATTTTCCAGAATAAGTCCAGATAGCATCAAGCAAATATATTAAATTAAATTAAATGTTTAATATAAAAGCAAATTAGCATATTATGTCTTTAAGAAAAGTGTACTAAGCCAATTTAGTCTTGGGTCAACACAATTCATCAAGAAAGGGCATACGGGACGAAAAAATGTTATTAAATGGCTTTTTCCCCCCTTAGTATAAAATATTGCTCATTTACGTTCCTTTTTATTTAATATCATTTCTCTGGCTCTGCAGCAGAAAGCAGAGATGCCTGGAAACCTTACTTAAAAATTTGGGGAAAGAAATGGAGAAAAGCATAATGATATTAATGTGTTTCATTAATTGTAGACAGTGTAACCTCATTTACTCAGCTGCCCTGGGGATATTGTTGCCACTTTAAATGTAGAGACACTGGTAAATTGGAGACCAGGAGTTTTAATGCCGAAAACAGAACTTCTAGTTCAGAGACAGAAAGTTACGTTTCCACAGAAAGCATGCTCCCCGGTTTGCCCATTTAAAGCTGAACGAAATGCAGAGCAACTAAAGAATGCAAGGCAACATGAAACAGCTGTGAGATCCTGGGGGGGAAAAAAAGTGGAGTTTTTGATAACTACATCAGCATTATCTTTCCCAGTGGCCATTGCCAAGACTGTATTTGTTTATAGCTCCTTGAAGATAAAGAACTAACTTGGAGCGGTGGGAGGAATACTGTGTTTCCCTGAGAAATAGAAGCGTTTGAGATTCTCTCGCAAAGGCTGGAGACCGTGCCAGACAGGCCAGCCTGGGAGGGTATTTCCTGCTTAACTTTGGGGTCCTGAGGGGGTCACGCTGCGCTCCAGAAAAACGTCCACATTCAATCGTGCTATTCATTCGGAAAGCGTTCAGAGGTGGGGATGACCAACTCAACTGCAGGTGGCCTAAGTGGACGTGAACTTGCGACCTCGGGTGTCACGGTCAGGCTAAATGTCTGTAGATCGGCTCCGTAGTTCAGGGGAAGTATTGGTGACCCCTGGGTTGCGAGGCTGGAATTCGTTCCCTTGTGAGTCAGGAGCTCTCCACCACGTCCTGTCACCTTATGGAGTATTACATCGAGAAGAAGCCAGGCTCTTTCATGTGGCATGCCAGAGTCTCTGCAGG
Organism: Macroglossus sobrinus; assembly: GCA_004027375.1. Taxonomy (NCBI): domain Eukaryota; kingdom Metazoa; phylum Chordata; class Mammalia; order Chiroptera; family Pteropodidae; genus Macroglossus; species Macroglossus sobrinus. The sequence goes on from PVKZ01002466.1 coordinate 137,453, forward strand.
ATGACCTTGACTTAGCGACCTTCTCTCCCCTTCTGCGACATCTTTCTCATCAGCCAGTCAGTCATCTGACTCTGTAGTTCACATCTGTGCTCTAGTGGAACCGTGCTCTCTGGGTGTGCGGATAGAGTCTAGAGCTTTGTAACCCCTGCATCTAGCCCAGACTTTGCACTGGGCACGTAGCAATGCAGGTTTATGCATCTGCTCAACCTCCAAGCTACCACAGGCAATAGCGCCGGCCCCTAGGCAGGCCCCGTGGATAAAAATGCCCCCCGCCCCTTTTCCTTTTAGAAATGTTTCATAGTACCTGATTGGCTTTCGTGGAACCTTTGTAGACGAGTCCTTGTGAAAGATTTAAAATGCCAGAGAAACAAAGTAGTAAGAGAGCTGAATGGCACCTAAGAACTAGGAGAGGAAAAAAAAAAAAGAAAAGAAAGAAAGAATAAAAGACTTGTAGAAGAAATGGGTCAGAAAAAGATCACACACAGGCCAGGGCTCACGTGTGGGGTGCAGGTGGGGTGGACAGGGCCCATTCCGGCACTGGAAGGAACGATTAGCTCACGGTTAGCTCCCTGATATTTTAAAAATCAATATTCTTTGTGTCACTCAAAAAGGCAAGCGGTGTGATTCCCGCCCACCCCTTCCTTGCCTTTCTTCCTGCACTCGATTTGACTACAAAGTAGATTTCTCCCCCCACCACCCCTTACAGCTCTAACCAAGGAGGATGTCTCAGGTTCTGCTCCCAGTGCTGAAATGTCACCACGGTCGGCCATTTGCAATGCAAATCACCAGACTTTGGCATCCAAGATTGATGTCCCCTGTAAGAAATGTACTCAGTTGCCGGGCTGGGGCTGAGTGGAAGCGACACAGGTCTCTTTGCCGCCTGGAGGGGTTGGTCATCAGAGAGAACAGCAGGGCCGGGGGGCGGGATGAGCCTGTGTGCCCTTTTGCACCATCCATTAACAGCACGTGGTATTTAATGCATCTAAATTTAGTCGGGGCCACCAAGTCTGGGGCTGAGGGCAGATGGCATACCCGAGCTGGGGCAGAGGGCAAGGGGACTTTCCACAAACTATTCTGGAGACGAGCGAGAAGGCGCAGAGAACCCCGAGCGGCGAGCACCTGTCCGGGGCAGACTCGCCTCTGCATTCCCGGCGGTTCTGGGCAGCTCACGGCGGTGTCAGGTGGTCTTCGGGCATGGACCAGAGGAGAGTTCCCCGGGGAAGCCGGCCCTGGATGCTGTGATCTGCGTGTGTGAGCCCCCAGGGAGCGGAGGGGAACTTGAAACTGGGCCAGGCCCTTTCTGTGCAAGACATTCACTAGGAAGTCTGGAAATGCTCTGGGAAAAAAAAAAAATAAATTCCATCTGAAACCCATCTTTTGCTTCATGCAGTAGTCATTGCGAATGGGAGGGAAAACGCTTTTATTAAACTCATTACCATCTGTGGAGAGTTTGATTTGCTGACAGTGACGTGGGAGCAGCAGGCTCTTCCTTTGGTCAGGGCCTTGCAGTGGAAATTTTGCAGCCATGGCTTGCCTCGTGTTCTGGTCAATCCTGGTGGGAGGGATGTCCCTAAGGACCTCAGGAGGAAGAAAATGTAGCTCAGTGAGAAGCAAGGCATTCCCCTGGATCTCCCTTCACCCGATGCATTATTTTGTAATCATGAATTATAAGGTCAATATAGAAAACAGAAAATATCAGTAGGAAAAGAAATAATTTCTGAGACTCCCCCAATAACCTACATATCTAGAAGTGATACCTAGGCTGCGAACATTTCGTGTACGGCTTTCTACGTGCACACACACACACACACACACACACCACACCACACTCAAGTTGCACTGTGGCATAAACACGCTATACCAGTAAGAAGCAGGAACAGTAGTTTTCTACCAAGGCTTTTATTGGCTACTGTGTATTCGGTTGTACACATGTACCATCGTCAGCCTTACCAGTGCCCCAGAGCTGTGCACTCATCTCTGTTTTGCTATTTTTCAAAAGTGCAATAAACATTCTTGTTCTTTCTTAGGCATGTCTCTGGCTCAGCATTTCTATTTCTAAGCATAGAGTTGTTTTAGATAATTTTTTTTTGACTCTGTTACTTTCTAGTGATCCTTCTCAGTTGCTCTAATAACCTCCAGACACTTTCTAGATAAAGTGATTCAGAAGAACTTGTCTCTTTTGGTCAGCGTAAACTTGGCGACATGTCTGTCATCAATTAAATGTAGGTCACCTTGGCAACGGGCAGAAACAAAAGGATACTGTAAATGATAAAGAGGCTGGCATTGCTTTTTTCCCTGCCATTTGCAGATTGAGCTTCTATATCTATTAGTGCAGATAATGTACAATGTCCAAATGTGTTATTCCAGAAACTCATTTATAAATTGGGCCTTTGGAACTGAAAATGTGTTTTCACATATAAATAATATTTTAAAAAAAATGTATAAGTCTCCCAGGAGAGTAAAACAAATCTTACAGAACCCTTGCAATAATGATATTTAACATTATTGAGACCTTCAATATGCCAAGCGATTGATATACTTCCCCTCTAATCCATATGGACCCTAAATTAGTTATATTTGGCCTTTTATTTTTACTTTAGGCAGCATGATGAAGTTATGCCTTTTGTTTTAATATTCTAAGTACATTGAGTTGACCAATTTCTTGATATATTAGAAATACTAAAAAGTAAATTTGCTATGTCATCATCCTCCATTTTGTTATACTTCTAAAGAATTAAAAATAAAAGGCAAAAAAAAAAAACTTACAGGGGAAATAGCCTTTGTGTGCCATGGAGTTAGTGTCTGTGATAGGCGATGAGCTTGGGAAGATTCTGAAGAGACCCTGGGAACTGTTTTCAAGGGCTTTGCAGAGAGCCAAGACCAAGGAGGACCCCGATCCTTCACTAGGTCAAAGTTTCCGTCACGATGTATGAAACTTACTTCCCTCGACTGACACAATGAACACGTGTGCTGCTTATCGAGGCGTCAGAGAGGAGAAGGCTGCGTTCTCAAAGGAGCGAAAATCAAGACAGGAAATGACGAGGGGCTTCGGTGTGACGTGGCTCATATCCTTCCCCGCTTCTCAGACGAACCGTTTCCAAGGGAAGAGGAACAGAAGCCTACAGAGGATCTAAGAGACAGGGCCGTGGAGAGACCAGAAATGAAAGTGGGGCCTTCTGCCTCTAACTCCCGGTCAGGTGGAAGGTGACCCTCTCGGAGACAGGAGGAGCCTTGGATGGAAGGCAATACTGACAAGTAGTGATCACAAGGAGCGGGTGGGATGGAGCCAGCCCTTCCGTGATGGAAGTGAGAGAATTCCTGTAATAGCACCTTCATCACAAACTGAGATTCAAATCCAGGTGGACCTACAAGATACTCAGGGACCAGAGAGGAGCGAGGACAGTGAAGAAAATGACAAGGAAGCTGACTTTATCTGATACCCCGTGATGAACAGTCGTGAGGAGCTGATTTAAGCGTCCTGACTCTGGAAACCCATTTAAAAGCGTTATCCTTTAATATACACTAACGGTGTAATAAACGCAAACACGGACGAATTGCTTATTACGCCTCAGTGAGGATTCTTTGAATCAAGGTGGTATTTAATAATTCTGATAATTCTACAAAGGCGATACAATTACCATTCCTGTAATTAACTGATGACTCTGAGGCGTAGAGAGTGTTAGTAACTCATCTCACAGCCTGGACTTCTGGCCGAGCTCCCTGACTCCAGAGCTGTCCTCGGCACGGCCCATGTTAACCTGCTCTTCGAAGAGGCTGGCTTTTGTTTTAAACTCTTCATTTAGATGGCAGAGGTTACAGGGGCGTTTAGGGGACAGAAACATGGAGGCAAGCAGCCCTGGCGGTGCCTTTGGTATACAGCCAAAGCCATTCCTCGCTCCTGCCTGGCGAAGAGACTGGATTCTGAATGCCTGCCCTCTCTCTCCGTGGTCTCCATTAGGGATTCCGACAGGGACGCGATAGAGCGACAGGCTCGCGTGGCCATCTCCACACTAATTGGGCTGTAATGTATAGCCTCGGTCAGGCACGTCCTTCCCAGCACCCCGCTCTCTGCAGACGGCAATCGAGCCACTTAACGGAAGACGCATCGGCTGCCGAGCCCCCGGAGCAACCTGACGCGGCATTGGCCTTTTTAGTGGAAAACACAATTAATTTTGATCCTGAAGGGCAATTAAGACCGGGTCAAAGACTGGGTAGGAAACGTTTCTTTTTTTTCCTCCTCATCTGTCTCAGAGGGCCACGCACACACCAAACCGTGAGTTCCTCTAAGTGGCGTTGCCGGATTCCCGTCTGGCGTCAGTACATGCAGACCGACACGGAGGGCTGCGTTGGCTCTGCTGCCGTTTTCAGAGGAGACCGCTCACACCGACTCCTCCACCAGCAGCAGCTCTGAAAACCACATGTGTTCCCGGACACCTGTTACGTCCGTACGTTTGTAGAAACAGCTACCCGGATTTTTTTTGGTTGTTAAAAACGCGTGCACATGAGCATGGATAACACACCATGTGTGTCGCGAGTCCCTCCAGCTAATTTAAGCTCAGAGAAAAATCTTCCTCGAATGAAATGAAATGCTTTGTTTGAATACAAGAGCACTTCAGACACAGAGGGAAGACGCTGCTGTTGCACATCGTTCGATGAGAAAAGATTCAATAATTGCATGATTCATAGGAAGACGAGAAGTGGAGAGGTGGAAGAAAGCTGGTTGTGTTTTGGGGGGAACGTGCATTAGAGCCACCTGGGTTAGAGCCTCTCTAACTCCTGGTTGTAAAGTTTAGTTTTTTAGTGAGTTTTCTATTCACATTTCTTTTCCCCTTTTCTCATAAGATTTATTATTATTATTATTTTTATTATTATTATTATTAACTTTCAGGAGGTTTTACTGAATGTATATTCTGGGCACTTATTTTATTTTTGTTTTTGACTATATGCATACGAAACAGCTTCCTCAGGAGGGCTGGCTGGACACAGCAGTGTGTGATGAGAGGGTGGGAACTACGGGTAGACGTGCGCCTTGGCGACACCCATGGGAGCTGGATGTAGCATCTTCTGTAATCCAGAAAGGCATGAGATATGTACCAGGAGGGAGCCCCCTGCAGTGCTGTTTGTCATGAGAGCTAATTCTTGTCGAGGCCTGACTATTTCCCGAGAACCCTTTTAAGCTTTTTGTTCCCATGCTCAAAGGGACTCTATGTGGCATGGAACCCGTATGAATAAACCAAGGCACCGTTAAACAGTTTCCCCCAAATCACAGAGCGGATAGGAGTAACCCAGGAGGGATGAGCGCCCGGGGCTTCTGTCTTCGGAGCTCACGTTCATCATCGCTATGCTGACCGTCATCGGTCTAGGACCGAAGAGATGGCCGTTTATTATTCAGTGAAATATCGTCCTGTTAAACGGTAGATTTATCTGCATCAATATAGATAGAAGTCAAAATGATAATGCCCGGTGAAGAAAAGCTAATTTCAAAGAGAAATGTATAAAAACAAGGCATCATTTAAAGAACACACAAAACAATGTTATATAGACATAGGTTTATACCTATGTATTTTTACACATTTATAGGCAGAAATGTGCAAATATGGTGACATTAACACATGTCAGCCTCAAACGAGGGGTAACTTCTTTAGAGAGAGGGAAGGAAAGACAATGCATATATTTCTTTCCTTAAAAATAAAAAGAGAAATCTGAAGCACATAAAATATAATAAAGCAAATAAAACATTATATCTGAAGCAAATAAAATATAATAAAGCAAATAAAATGTTATATCTGTACAATTTAAGAAGCGAGTACAAAAAGATCTGAGATGTTGTTTTATCTACTTTTATGTTTAAAATATTTCACTAATGAAAACTTAAAAAAAAATCAAATAACTATGTGAGGGTTCTATGTAAAAGTAGCTTGCTAATGAAATGGACATTTTTACAGCCCCCAGCAGAATATTTGCTGAGAAGAATCAGCAGCAACTGTTTAACGCCACAGTTGCCTGAGGCAGTGATACCAGTCCTCGGGAGGTCAAAGCTTAAGACCTTATCAGGCACGACCCAGGAGTGACGGCTCAGGCAGAGAGGCGGCCTGCCTGTCAGAGAATCCAAGCCGTGCCTCTCGGAGCCTCTCACCAAAGATCAGGAGAATTCCCAGTTTATAAAAAGTTACGAGAGACCCAAACTCAGCTGTTCCACTCAGCTGCTGAACTTCGCAGAATTTAAATCGACTGTCATAAACATGTGCAAAGAACGGAAGGAAAACACGTATAAAGAATTCAGGGAAAGAATGAGAATGTGTCACCAAATAAAGTATGTCCACAAAGGCATAGGAAGTAGAACAGAGCCTCACGTAGAAATCCTACAGCTGAAAAGTACAACAACGCATACGAAACATGCGCCAGAGAGGCTTGGGTTAGACGGACAGAAGGAAGAATTGGCAAACATGAAGACAGGGCGATTGAGATGATCCGGTCTCAGGAAGAAAACGGAAACAGAATAAAGGCAAACAACAGAGCCTTGGACACATGGGGACACTGTCAGACATTCCGACATATGGATAATGGGGTCCTCAGAAGGAGGGGGAGGGAGAGAGAAAGGGTAGAAAGGATATTTGAAGATAGAATGCCCAAAATACTTTCCAGATTTGGTGCGCACGTGTGCATACACACACACACTCACACACACACACACACACACACACACACACACACACACACACACACACACAAAATTCTACAATCCAAATATCTCAAGAAATTTTAAGTAGAATAAACCCAAAGAACAAACCCGAAAGTGGGCCTTCACCAGACACTAGATCTGCCAGCACCTTGATCTTAGATTTCTGGCTCCTAGAACTGTGAGAAATACAAGTTTATTGTTTAAATTGCCACCCAGTCCATGGCCATTTATTACAGCAGCCCAAATGGACTAAGATAGAACCACAATTTAAATCACCAACAAGCCAGTTTCTCTTCAACATCCCCTGGTCTTTTTCTTGACGGTTTCTCTTCCCAATCATCTCAGCTCCCTCCTCTGCTGGTATATCTGAGTCTGCCCGTTCCAAGCATCCCCTTGGAAATGTTCCTTTTACCCCAATCCAGGTGGATAGCCCACTTTAGAGATTTCCTGATCCACCTTCCATATTCTCCCCACACCACCCACTTTTCACCGACAATTTTTCCGGTTCCCATAAGAGCTCTCCAAGATCATTTTCACGTCCCTGGGAATAACCAGGTCTGGAGTCTGCCAATTCCATCTCTAACTTTTGGTGATCTTGGCCAAGTTACTTAATGCTTGAGCCGAATTCTCTGCATCTGTAAAAATGAAATAATAAGAGTTACTCTCCTTTTCTCAGGTATCTCTTATGTGCAGAATTTGAGATGAGAAAAGTATTTGGCAATTCCTAACACACAACAAACACACAGTTATGATGTTTGTTGAAATTACAATACTGTATCAGATAAAACAATTATTTGTTTTCCTTTTTCTGTGTATTAAGGTAGACACTGAAATTCCCAATTATAAAATAGTCTACATAAATAAGAACACATTGTAAATCAATGAAAGAAAGCGTCTTTGTGCTTAGCTTATTTTTTGTTGTTGTTGTTGGCGATAAAAAACATGCTGGCATATTTTTGGATCAAACAGTATAAATACTTCTCTAAGTTTTTCCCAGTCTATTGATAGCTCACTTTCCAAAGTATTGATGCCAACGTGTCCCAATTAACACCCATGAACGCAGCCTCTGATCTGACTGTGGTCTTACTTGAATGGAAATCATCATTAGCTTTTTAGTTGCTTATTTTCGTGGACTCTGTGGAGAATGCTCCATGCATTGCTTTGCACGTATTTGAGGCTATTGCATATCGTTATCTATTCTTCTCCTCCTTTGAATGTCTTCATAATTTTCTTACTTACTTTTTCCGTACCTGCGTTTTTGTGTTTTGTTTGTGTCTCGCACTCATGACAAATAAGATTCCATGGATACTTAGACTCTTGTCCAGTTGTCAGATTTCTCTCTCGCAGAGCAAGGAGAAGGCAAACAAACAAACAAACAAACAAACACCACGAGCATCAGAAAACCCTGTTGCCCCGTCTCCAGCAGATTTGGGTCTTCTCCCCTGTTGCTTGCTTTCCCCCTGTTTCCCTCGGTGGGTCTCCTCACAGCAGAGTCACTGCTTTCTCTGCATCGAACTGTGAAACGCTCCTACGCGTCGCATGCAAACCACTCGGCGATGTGAGATTTGCACAGTGGGTAGTTCTTATAAATGTTTCTTTTAAAAAGCAACATCCTGGGGAAATCCCTGGGAGGCAAGCACAGCACAAGGCTTGCTGGCAGCTGCCAGAACGTGCTGGAGGTTCCCAGGGTTGAATCTATTGCTCCCAGGCATTGATGCGATTTCTGTTCTGCCAGCCAGCTTCGCTGCGAGCTGTGGTGTCGCTCTGCGGTTTTGTACACAAAAGAAATATGGCAGGAACAGAAGGCAGGATCCCAGAGAAAACGCGAGCCCGAGCATCCCCATGCGAATGCTGCGCGTTGCTTGACCCCCCAAATCTGGCGTGTGGACGCCTCACGCAGACAAAAGGAAGAGGCCCGAGGCGAATATTTGCATGGTTGACGTGCAGATATTATTGGTGGAAGCAAAAATTGAGGCCATTTGCTTTTGCCTATCAAAAAAGGGAAACAATTGATTTGCCTCAGTTCCCACTCTGTTTTCATTTTTCATAGAGACCGAGTGTCCGAGCGTTAGGCTGGGGGTTATCCATCGAATGGGCAGAGGCCTGGGCTGGGATGAGGGCTGTGAGGTCATGGCCGGCATGGCTGCCAAGCAGCTTCATTTCTCTGCTCCACCTTCGCCGTCGGAAAAACGAGGGTCTGGCACTGGGTGGTCTCTGATGTCCTGTCCCTCCTTCAAAATCTGCCACTCTTATAGGGACATTTCGGCCACTATTTTTTCCTAATAATTTTTTTTAAATGTGTGTGTGAAATAAGAACTGTGAAAGAACTCTAAGGTACCCCCACCTAAAATTGCAGGCCTGTCACACAGGTGCGTGGATGTAGCAGTTGGAACTGCGTTTGATTAAAACCAGTCACACCAACAACTGACTTTTCCACAGATGCCTCGATATGTTGCCTTGAACGATGCTTCCTCAGCACTTCTGAGAACTCAATCAAGATGCATGCGTAAAAGAAGCCTAGATTGTTTTTGATTTTAATTTCTGATTTCTAGCTCACAGACGCTCGACAGATTCTAGGAGGAGAACAAGAAATCAGAGGGTGCCAGAGATGGTTTCAGAGACTCCCAAGAGCACCAGTGGAGTGGGGGTAAGGGAGGGGGGTTGAGCTACTGAAACAGCTTAAGAGACAAACAGAGGCCATGCCCTTTTCCCTGTAAAGCTTTGAGATGATCTGCTTCGGATATGTATGATCTAGTCCAGTATATTCGAATCTATCTTGATCTTATCTCGTCCTGATCTTCAGCTCTAATAGGCAGCTGCATAAGCTTTTGGTTACATGAAAAGGAAAATTATAACAATAGGTTTCTCGGCAAAATAGTTCAAACAAGGTGGCGACTCAGTTTCGTGCCTGCCACCAGGAAGGATGAGAAGAAGCAGGACCTCTGAAAAGTTCATCTCGAGATGAGACGTTCTGTCTTACAGTCGCTGCTTGTGACCGGTCCTCTGGAGGCACACAGACAGGAGAGTGGTCCCCACCAGTGTGGTGCTAGTGATGCTTCAGCAGAATCATAAAAGGCCGCTGAGGAGTTAACCCTTGAAGAAGGTGGCAGAGAACTTCCCGGGAAAGCAAGGTCATCTCTGTGAGGGCAAGAGGCGTTGAAGAAGGGAATGCACTTGGGGAAGTCCAGGCATGAGGTTTGAGGCAGTGGTTGGTAAGAGGAGACTCTGACAGACGGCCCGATGTGAGAATTAGACATTTGTGCACAGAGAACCATGGAATGAGTGCCAATGGAAGGTTTTAAGTGTGACAGAGTTGCTTTTATATGGTACCTGTGGTGGAAAAGACTAAAGCATCCTTATGGCTGAGCAGTTAGGAGCAACTGTACCCAAGCAGCTGTGTCCAGTATCACTACTGCCCAGCTCATCACCTAGCACTCCAGGTCAGTCGTCCACCATCGCCTGCCCTGCTAAGACGTGGAGGGTCAGTTACTCTCAATGTCTTTGTGTGTTTGTAGCTCCCCACGACCGGACAAATTACTCTCAGACTAGACAGAAATCAGAGTTCCATAATGAAGAAGGACCATGTCAGCAGCTTATTCGTAGTCACTAAGATTCCATGATACAATGAGATTTATTCGTTCAATGTAAAGAAATCAATTATGTGCTATATCATCAATATATTGAGGAGGAAACATCTACTCATTTCAAAATGTACCAAAAGGCAATTGATCACGTTCGACATACATTCGGAATAAAACCTTAAAAAATAAAAACATGTTGATTAAATGGTGTTTCTCTAGTATGACAATATATTTTGATAAAATAAGTAGGCCAAATTATGCCTGATTGTAAAGCACTAGAGATATTCCATTAAAATCGGGAAACGTACTTCCAAATATTACCGTTACTGTGGAACCATGTTTTAAAAATGCTCACAAGTGAAACATGGCAAGAAAAAAAATACATATGAAATAAAAAACATAATTATTACCATTTGTGATAACTGTCGAGCTGGAAAATCTAAGAGAATTAACTGAAAAAAAAAACCCTACTAGAATTAATTAGAGAATTCTCTGAAATGGCCAGTGATGGAGTCGGCATAATGAAATCATAATTTTCCTGTTGCACAGCAGTTATCAGTTAGACTGGCTGCAGTGATGCTGACCGGCTCTCGGCCACCCTTACAGGGTAGCCGTGGAGAGCAACGCATTCTCAAACGCTGCAGGGATATACACACTTGAAACATTTTTCTCTTCCGCTTCTTACAAGAACGCCCAGATTAGATCACCGTGTGTTTCGTGATGTCCTTCGACTTGGAAATCATGGCCGTTTGGGCCACGATCTGGTTACCGTCTCTGAAACGCCCCCGTCGGCTGCTTGGATGAAGGCTGCAGAGATGGTTTGCGCGTCGCATGCAGTTTGGCTGTGTTTGGACGCCCGGTGGGCCTTCTGGGGTCTCGGGCCCAGTGGAGGCCGAGGCCGAGGAGGGGGAGCTGCTGCATGGGAAGGGGAGCCGGAAGGCCGGCGTGCTACCCCCGGCCGCCCACTGCACCTCTAGCTAGCTGCCTCGTCGTTTTCCTCTATGAAATACATTCACCCCGTGCCCTTGAACCGGGCCACGAAGAAAACCACTTCCTACGTTTAAAGTAAATGCCGACGACTACTTCGTGTCCTCACTGACTTCTCCACCTAGCTGATTCCCGCATGCCCCGTTTCCTTTCCGCTCTTCCTTGTGCTTTCTTATTTTCATGTTTCTCCAACTCTGGCTTCGGTGTTGGGGCCTAGCCACCCCGGAAGACTGCTGCTTCTGCCCTGCGGTTGGTTGTGAGACGTCTTCACAGCGTCTCATCTCTCGCTCTCCGTGACTCACGTTCGCAGAGCCCCCCCCCCCACAGCTTAAGGCAGATGCTATCTCCGATGCGTTCCTCCAGGGGTTCTGACACTTCAGGGGTAATAATAATAAATCAGAGACATTTGTGAATTCAGGAACCTGTCCCTGCACTTTCCAGATCATCCTCTCCGTCGTCCCAGTCAGTCCACGCTCGCTAGCTCAGCCGCTGTGTCAGGCACGCCTTGTCCCCGTACCAGGCCGGGCGTCACCCTCCTGAATCCTGAGCCCTGCTCTGAGCTGGGGGAGGGGGAGCCCTGGCTGCTATGTGACTCTGAGGTCCCATCTGCAATCACCATAATCCAGAAGGAAGAGTCGCAGGGCCACCATCGGCCCTGCAGAGATGCTGCAGCCGAGGAGCCTCATTATGGAAATGGGGGCCTGGAAGAGGCAGCGGTGGCCGGAGAGAGATCGGAGAGCACCCCGAGAGCCCTCGTGCGAATCTGTCTGGGGTGGGGGAACAGAAACCCCCGCCAGCGTTAATTAGCCTGCTCCACGGAGGAGAATCATTTAAATGCAGAAGATAATCTCACTGCCCTTTGGACGGGGAGAAGGTGTCCTGGACCGACGGTTCGATTTCCTAGTCGGCAGCATGTGTGTGTGTGTGTGTGTGTGTGTGTGTGTGTGTGTGTGTGTGTGTGTGAGATCGTACGTTACGGCAGGGACAGAGGGAAGAGAGAGCAGAGACAGATGGATATACGTTTTCATCTTCAATTTAAGAAGAGTGGGTAGCCAGTCTGACGTCCGCTTCAGGTGTAACATGCAGCGATTCAGCATTTGTTTGCCTTACGCTGTGATCACGGCACACCCCTGGGCAAGGTCATCGATGGCCCTTATGTCCTCTGCAGCGCCACCTGCAACAGCCAAGGTGAGGACTCACCTTTTGACCGGTGGCCCTGCCACTTGCTTGCTGTGTGATCTGAGGCAACGCCCTCCCCCTGCCCCACAAGTCCGTGTTCAAATTTTTTTTTCACTTATAAAAGTGGTAAAGATAGTCGCCGTTTTAATGAGACACTGTGAGGATTAAATACGAGAAGACCGGTACGGTCTCTGACGCATGGACAAAGTCCCAGGCACGTTCGCCTCCTCCCGAAACCGCTGAGTTTTTTTTGCTAAGTGTGGAGCGAGGCAACTGTGGACGTAGGATTCCTTACCGAGAGTCCTTTGCGCCTCGGCGTTGCCATTTATGAAAAGCCTTCCCCACACAATGGCGAGGGCTGGTCCACAAAGGAAAGCGCACCCGACAGTGAAAGCCGCTGAGAACTGTCCGTTCGCCCTCCCCACACCCTTGACCTCAAGCATCAGATCGCTGACTTCTCTTCATTTCCTTTTCCTGTGTCCGCGGCGAGGGGAAGTCGGCTCCGACCTTTCGCAGATAATGTGACTCAAGGGCACGCCAGGGCGGAAGGGAGAAAAGCAAGGCAACAAAAGCCTGGAACTTCGGGGTCGGGTAAATTCAGGAAGGAGAGAGCGAGAGAGAGGAAACGGCAGCCTCTCTGCCAGGAACCGAAGGAAAAGGCTTCTGGCATCAGCTCCGGGGCCAAATGTGAGGTCGTTTCTAATAAGGGGCTGGGTGAAAACCTTCACCTCCCAGCGGAAGGGGACAGTGACATACAGAGACGTATCGAGGCGGCCTTTGAAAGCAACACACCAGGTCTTCTTTTCTAAAGAAAGTCCTCAGACCAAAAAAAAGATGCCCTCATCGGCGGGGGTTGAGTTCCAGGTGGCAGAAGCTCTCGTTACGATCTCGCGAGCCAGGTTTCTGAGCCAGATTTTTCTTCTTTATGAGGAAGAGGAGAGGAAACAGAAACTCCGAGACAAAATGGAGTGGAATGAACTCACTCTTCCTCAATCAAGCATCTCTAATAGGTCGTTTCTTCTTTGGGTTACATGTCTTGTCATTTACAATTTTCACAATGATTACAAATGGCACGGACTGAACAGCGTTGGAAGTGGCAAGTCAGCCAGTTTACACATAAAATCAGAAGTAACGTGTCCTAGCCCTTAAACTAGTCTCATTTAAGATTTTGAAGGGGTGTGTGTGTGTGTGTGTGTGTGTGTGTGTGTGTGAGAGAGAGAGAGAGAGAGAGAGAGAGAGAGAGAGAGAGAGAGAGAGAGAGAGAGAGAGAGAGAGAGAGAGAGAGAGAGAGGAGAGAGAGAGAGAGAGAGAGAGAGAGAGAGAGACTCCAGAAAGAATAATGTATTTTTCTAACGCTAATTTCAAAGATCCTAGGTCTGAAATGCCTGTCTTCTCTTGCTCTTAAAATGTGACTCCAGTCAGACAGAAATTAGACGCATTACTCTGTATTAATTTCAGACCGTTTTCCAAGCAATCATTTACAAACGGACCAGCATCCTGTACGAATGTTATCCAGACCTAAATGCCCTAGAGTGAACCCCATCCTGGCAGAACTAATGTGTTTGTGTCCACGTTAGCACCTCAAGTAATGCAAATCCTTTTTGTGGAAGGATCAGAAAGTAAGGTGTTATCAATCCACCATGGGAAAACTCTGAGGTTAACGTCCTAGAGGACAGAAGAAGAAGAAGAAGAAAAAAATGCTTTTTCTTCTTCCTAATCTTCCCAGGTGTATGGTACAGTAAATGGAAAAGTTCTGTACTTGTTTGTGCAAAACCACCGCCTACCTCCTCCTACTCCTGGGGTTGACGAGGAGAATTATTAACCATCCATGGGGTTGCTAACCGCCCTGGCACACAGCCCACGCCAGGGGGAAAGTCACCCAAATGCCTGTTGGGACCTTCCATTTGCACCGCAGCTCACGCCTGAAACCACCCGTTGTCTTGTCTGTCATTCCTTTATTTTTTTTTTGGGGGGGGGGGCTTGTTTACGCCCCTCACGTGTGAGTTTCACACGCTGCCTGGGCTCTGTGTGAAGACATACATACCCCTTCTCAGTCTGGTGAAAATCCACCCAGCCGTTTTCCCAGAATGCACCGCAGGACACATTTGGAAAGTCTTCCATGTACGTGGGGGACGATGGCTATCGCATGCCACGTAGTAGGCAGTGATCTAACTCGGCTTCATGTGACAACGGTCAGGCTGTATCTTCGTGGGTGAGAGTCATTTGGACTCAAGGAATTTAAGAAACTCGTCCAGCTTCTTTCTACTAGTGACAGCTGAAATCTGAACTTAGGTTTTTCAGCTTCCGAAGGCTCTGTTCTTCTGCCTTTATATTCTTACACTACCCGGTGTTGTACGGCAAATACTCATAAAACTCTTTTCCCTTAAAGCAGTGACTGTTTATTATTACACTGAGTAACGAGTCTCTCCATAACCAGAGTGATGTTTCCATGATGTGGTTTCAAATTGATTTCAAACGGGATGGACGACCCTTGTGTCTCATCATCCTGTTCCCTGAGCGGCCACCACGCTCCCACTGTTGCTGCCCTGACACCCAACCCAAGTCCCTTCTTGTCCTATTTGAGCCACCTGACCCACGTGTGACACACTACTACTCGTTACTAACGCTGACGATGAGTCTTGCCTTGCAACGTTTTAAAATCCAGAAATTGGAAAGGGGACTCTGCATGCGAATTTCGGCTTTTTCTTTCTATCACTATAAACACGGTCCATACAAACTAAAAAGAAAAATAAGAGCCCCCCGCCAAAAAAAATTTCTAGCCTTCAGTGACTTGATTAAAATTATTTAGCCATTTAATGAGAAGTTGAGGAAATCCATGTGCATTTCTCTGTCTTTGTAGTCAAGCCTGCCTATAGCTGCACAACTATTATTTCCCCCCCCCTTTGGAAATTAATTTAATTATAGACTCGAGTCTCATCTTTGTGCCCCGGACTTAAGCAGTTGGAATACAGATTCTTATAGCTCCCCACTGCCTGACTCCACTTTAGAGTCTTCTCAGCTGATGCGGGTTGAAAGCTAAGCATGTTTTCTTTCTTCCGTAGCTTAATGTTAGGCAAGAATGTCTCCTGGTCCGTCCAACCTCATGCCACCCGTGACATTCCGTCCCCATCACTACTCAGATCATTTCTCTCAGAACGGGCATCAAGGCAGCCCCCAGAGATGAAAGGAAGGGTTATGTTTACTTCCAATATTAGGGAACGATTCGGAAATAAACGTCAAGGTTAAAAAGTCCAGATGGCAATTCAACTGTATCCTTACTCTAAACACGATTTGATTTATGGGAACTACTAATGGTATCTCCGTTTAGATCTGGACGGGCTTTGCGTTTCTCTCCTCGGAGTTCTCCATTCATCAGATTCTTTTACTCCCGCCATCAATCCTTCACTACAAAGGGACACTCCAGTAATCAAGAATTTGGGAGTATTTTCAAATGCAGAAATTGATCAATGTTAACAACCCTAATCCATGCAAATTACTGTCTGTCGTCATTATTTATAACCGGGCGGATGTGCTTTGTCAAGACCCTCAAAGTCCTCTGTCACTTCGTGTTTCCAGTGGTGAAATCTTCTTTGCTCTTTTTCCTTCTTTCATAAGGGATCACACTGAATTAGTTTTCACTTTTTTTTTTCCTTTGCCCGACATGGCAATTATTATTAGCTTTCTTGGCTTTGTCAGAGAAACCCATTGGAAATGTTTATCTCCTGGGGCAAATCTCAGGGAAACAGCATGTTTTTTCACTTCAAGGGGCTGTATGTAATCCAAAGGCAGCCCCAGGCCCACCCGCTTTCTTGCCTGAGAACCGGGGGAGAGAGGGACAGACGTCCACGGGATGGGGCAGAGATGGCACGGGAATCCTCCATCCTGGGCCCACCCGGGTCTCCCCGGCACGGCTTTGTTCTCTGACCTCTGCTGATGAAACGCGTAAGCTGAAATAACACTAATTCAATCTCTGGTCGGCATCTGAGTTTGTCGACTCACAAAGTATCGGTCCGGAGAGTGAACCTCCTTTATGATGAGGCCGCCTGCTCCCACAGTGAGCACTGGTGTGTTTGTGGGGGGCTCATGCTCACTCACCTTGCATTTGAATATCATGCCAGGAGGGAGGCTCGTTTGAGTCGGAAGGATGGCCACAGTGATCAGCGCAGCTGCGTTACGAGGATCAATACCACCGGGGTGTCTGTACAGTGACACGTAATTCTCTGTCGTTCTTCTCACTCTCTCGAGGCCCCGTCCCGATGGCATTTCCGTGACAAAACCATAAGCCGGTCCCCTGGCCGAATGAATGCATGACCCCATTTCCTGGGCCCCCAGCAACTTTCTGAACACACTCTGATTTCACTTGCTATTTGACGCAATTTTTTGAGGTTCTAGGTACATGTTTGAGCTTGACATGTAATCAGGACCGATATAAGGTGTATGTGCTCCAGAGAGGAAAGTTGCGAGCGGTAAACTATCCGTCCTGGTGAGTTCGAGGTAGGAGAGGGGCATATGAGAAGGGTGACGTCCTAGCTGGGCTAAGGACTGACCGTCCAGGATTTACAAAGACCATCCAGTCCCAGAGAAGGCGGGAAAAGCCTTCAGCATAAGGAACAGGACATGCCGTGTCTTCCCTTTTCAGAAGTGGAAGGACATATCTGGGGGAAGAACGCCAAACAGAACCAACGGGTTTATGAGCAGAAATCCATATCGAGAATCGATTCAAAATAGACCGGCTAATTAAGCCAAGGCCGGTTCCTAAAGGATGACGTTAAAGATTTACAGTTGACGTTATCAGGGCAACGGAAGCTGGATTAATGCATGATGACAGGTGGAGATCTGAAGGCAGCAAACGGTTATAAGGATGGAGAAAAGCGGAGAGTCAGAGATGATTAGAAGATAAAGTCAGTAGGGACTGTTGACTTTTTAGGATGGGAAAGAGGTAAACAAAAAAGATGACATATATTTCACTGGATGGGAGAAAATGCTGAGTCCAGTGTTGGGGTTGAGTTCACGTTGCCTGTGAGACATTCATCTGAAGTGATTAAGGGACGGATATTTCCGTGATGGGTTCACCTGCAGAAACACACCCAGACGGGAGGCGGGTATCTGAGACCTCGATGCTGTTCAGGGCAAAAATTGCAGAGATGTGAAGACTGATGGGGAAAATGGAAACGTGTAGAACAATTTTTCGGAAGACTGGGGTGAGGGGGATACGTACCTTTATTACAGCTCACGTCACTCCTTGTCACATGCAGAATAATCTCCTCCTCCCCTCAGTGCCCCAGTCCAGGAGACGAGATTGAATTTTGATAGTGAGTTGAGTTCTTTCTTCCTTATTTCGAATTTCTCAGTGACTGGCCTAGTGCCCGAAGCGTCATAAACATTGCTCCATGAGCGAGTGACTGAACATATTTTCCCATCACCATTTCCCAGAGAGACACCGAATAATTGGACGGAAATTATTTTGAGGGACCGGGGTACACATCTACGCAACATGAATTGAGTCTTCACAAAGCCACAGGATGACATGGATTTAATTATATTTCCAAGGAAAGTCAGGGATATCTTTTCCTCCGACAGAAAACGAACTTTCTGAACAATTAAGTGAATTAAAACTCACATGGGATGGGGTTATTACCCCAGCAACAGCCCCACTGCAAGTCCATGTGTCTGTCATAGCAATAACTGCAGAACTAAAATAGACGTCTATGCAGACAGTTCCACATTGACTGCCCGAGGCTCAGACCCAATCATAACTCCAGGTGAACTCAATTCCTGCAAGCAGCGGAGGGAGCCAGAGGAGCCTGCCAGATGACCCCTGCCCGCCTGGCTTCGGGGATATATATAGCCCTGGCTGACGTGTGCTGTCAGAGTCAGCACTTCAGCATTCGCAACTCTATTAAAAGAGTTCCCTCACCGCGAAAGGGCTGTAGGCTGAATGCAGGAAGCATCTGTTTTGTGACTTTGGGGATCTGGGGTTCAGGTGGGGCCGTGGGGCTGGAGATGTGGATTTGGATGTGAGCAGAATAGAGACGGTGACTCATGCAGGGAGGGGCGGGGAGAGTGAGCCGAGGGCAGCTAAGCCATCGGAAGAGGGGAGGGCGGTCTCCTGCGCCCTGAGGAACAGTGGTGCTGACCGCTGGGCAGAGACAGAAAAAGCCCAGGGGACTGGAGGGAGCAGCAGGGTTTCTACGCTCCAGCAGCATGCCTTCCCCTTCTCATTCTCCCCCACCCTTTGCATTTTGAGATAGGACCATAAGATGCATCAGAGTAGGCATCCGTCATCTCTGAAGATGGGTTTTCAAATGCTGCGTCTTTCCTTTGAAATCTTCCCCCAGCGTATCGTTTTTGGACTTGGTTGTGAATGCTCAGCCAGAATTTATCAATCACCTACTATATTTTATCAATCACCTCCTATATCTTACCCATCACCTACTATATTTAAGCTTGCGTTAGTTTATATAATGCCCACCTTGATGTAGTGACATGGAGCTGAGTGATACACCGGTAGGACGCAAGGCAAGAATTCGAACCCACATTTTCTGAATTTGATGCTTTTTTTTCATGATGGTCGATGTGGCTATTCGATACATATATCACCATAGAATACATGTTCTCATATTCTTCTCAAAAATCTTAAGATTCAGGGTCCTGTAGAACCAGTCACATCATTATGCAGTGACATTGCTAAAAGGCGTGAGATACATCACC
This sequence comes from Macroglossus sobrinus, assembly GCA_004027375.1. Classification (NCBI taxonomy): domain Eukaryota; kingdom Metazoa; phylum Chordata; class Mammalia; order Chiroptera; family Pteropodidae; genus Macroglossus; species Macroglossus sobrinus. Next base: position 156,593 of record PVKZ01002466.1, read on the forward strand.
CTTCCCACAGATGTCTCTGCTGCTCATTCAGAGTCTGAATGACAATGGACCAGAGGTATAAGGTTGGCTGCTATCCTCCGAACTTGGCTTTCTCCCAATTCCAGCCTGCAGAAATCCATGAGAAAATGTGTGTATTAAACTGACTTAAGGTCAAATACAGGGTTCTCTGTGTTTTAGAAAGTATATTGGGTATCTTTTGGGGATACTTTCGTAAGGGATAATCTCTGACAATTGGGAGTTCAAGTCAGTTTCTGTCCTTTTTAGCCTGTAGATTAAAATTGCAGAAGCAGCATACGCAGCGTCAACAGTGTAACGCACTGCCCCCCACATTTTGACATCTACAAGAAAAAGCGAAACTTTAAGTGGCACCCTACGTTCGCAGAGCCTTAGATAACTAAGTCAAACTTCAGGAAGAAGAGAGAGAAAGAGATGAGATGCTATCAGCTTTGTGAGAGATCAAAGAGGAGGAACCCTCTTTTTCTCAAAAAAAAAACTAAAAACCCAGTGTGAGTGGATGAGAGGGTGGTAGGGGTCTGGATATGCTCTGTGAGCTCAGCAAGCCCCATGCATAGTTTAAAAGCTTCAAGTGGCTTGAGAGCTTTAAATTTTAAAGCTTTAATTACTGTGGATATAAAACATATATCCAGAAAGTTATCAGTGACACATACAAAAGAGCTCAGTGAGTTATTATGAACAAACGGATGTATAATCAGCACCCACATCAAAACTTAGAAGCCTCCCTCAAACCCTAGCCCCAGAAAACTCCTTACCAGTCCTTGCTCCTACTCTCCCGACTTTTAAAGAAATTATTTCTTTGTCCACCTTATACATTAATCACCTACATGCGTCTCCCTAAACAGGATAGTCGAGTGTTGCCTGTTTTTTTGAACTTTATATAAACTTTATATTCTTTTGTGTCTGGCTTCATTTATCTACGTTAGGCTTGGGAGATTCATCAAGTTTTGTGGGTAGCTGGAATTCATTAATCTTCTTGTATATTTCCTATTACATGATCGTAAACTATTTTCCATTCTGTCATTTGCATTACATTTGGTTTAGATCTGTTAAAAATGATGTGTCTATGAACTCTCCTGTATCTGTCTCTTGGTGCGTATTTGGATGTACATATCTTCAGTGTTAGAAAAAAATGCTAAACAGTTCTTCAAAAATGGTTGTGACCAGTTTACACACCTGGAAGTAGGGAATAAGTGCCTATATTGCTTCACATAGCAGGTTTTCGTTGTTGCTTTTGTTTTTGCTTTTTGGCATTCTGGTGGCTCTTTAGTGATATCACCTTATATTTTATTTTGTATCTGTTGTAAGTAATAATAACCTTGAGCATTCTTTTATATAGTTATTAATCATTTGGATACGGTCTTTTATAAAGTGCCTTCCCAAGTCTTATGTCCATCTCTGTATTTGATTTTTTCTTCTTATTGATTTATAGAAGTTCTTTATATATGATAGACCCAGGACATTAGATAATGTTATTACTTTTTGTTGCAGATAGCAAATGAAAATCATTTTATTGATTGATTTGTGTTAAACACCTCGCCAAATTCGCTATTGATTCTAAAAATGTATTTGTTGATTATTCTGAATTTTGCTCATAAAAATACTGTCATCTGTAATGACAGCTTTATTTACTCTTATTTAATCCTGAGGCATTTGATTTAATTTTTTTGTTTATTTCATAGACTAGTACACATAGGAATCATATTTTTATAGCTGTTGCTGTTCTCAATCTCAAAAGAATAACTTGGCATATTTCACTATTAAATACGATTTTAGATGTACGTTCTGACGAATATTCTCTATCAGAGTAAAAACATTTCTTCTATTCATATCACACTCATGTTTTTAAAAATATATGGAATATGTTGATCTTTAACTAATTCATCGTTTCTGTTTATCGAAGTACTATCATTTTTTAAATTTATTCTGCTAGAACAGTAAATAATAATTTTATATTTCAAATGCTAAAATGACCCTGCATTCTTGCAATAACTCCAAGTGGGTCGTTTGGATTTGCTAATTTTTATTTAATGATTTTTAAGTCTCTATTAATGAGCAACATTTGACTAGAATTTTCTATTCTCCTGATGTTTCAAATTTTGGTATCAAGGTTGTGCTGGCCACAGAAAATAAATTAAATATTATTCTCTATTTATCCTCTGGAATATGTTGTGTGAGATTTTCAGTTTTTCGTAATGCTCTGTGGAATGTACTGGCAAAATTCCCTGGAGTTTTTCTTGAGGCAGGAATTTCAAACCATTTATTTAATTTGTTTCAAAAAGGAATGGCATTCAGCTTTTCTATTTATTTGTGTATTCCATTTGCTAAATAGTATTTTTCTAGGAATTTGCCTCGGTCATCTAAATTTTTAAATTTATTGCCATACATTTCCTCAAAACATTCTTTTATCTTTGAATGTCATAGGCTCAGGAATGATGACCCTGACATAAGTTATTTGTTCCTTCTCATGGATTTCTTTATCAAAATCTCCACAACTACAGCAATTTTATTTTTTTTTCAATAAACAACTTTCACTTTGCTGATTCTCTCTGTTAGGTGTTTATTTTCTATTTCATTAATTTTGCTTTATATTTATTATTTTGTTTTTTTAGACTTCCTTTGAGTTTAGCTTGCTGCTCTCTTTCTCACCTAAAGTGGATTTTAAGATTAATACTTTTCAGCCATCCTTATTTACTAAGACGCACATTCAAAGCTATAAATTTCCCTTTAAGCATGGCTTTAGCTGTGTTCCAAAAGTTTTGCGATATCGTACTTTTATTGTAACTCAGTTCCAGATACTTTTGAAATTCCCTTTTCGATCTCCTCCTTGACCTCCGAGCCGTTCCTTCTGTCTCCTGAAGTAAACACATCTATTTCAAATTCCATTTTTGATAGCTTCAATATCGTAAGCCCTTAAGAGGCTTCGTGTAATGTCCGAAGTTTCTTCCAGTTTTTCTTTATTGTTTTATAAGCTGGTGATGTTTTATTGTGTGCTATAAATTATACTTTCAAAACTGTTTTTAGAACTAGCACAGAGCCTCGGGTGATTTATCTTTTTCCAGGTATGATTTACAGGCGTTTCTGCCAGGTACTGGAGGCATTAGCAACCTGGAATTCTCCTCCTCTGATTTGCTGATTGAGACAATTCGTAGCTGAGCTGCGATCTCTATAAGGCCCTCTCCACGTCCACCTTGCTCTTCTTCCTAAGCTGGCTCTATGTAAATGAGTTTTCATCTCATGATAAAAGCAAGGGCCCCTTTACTGCGCTCTAGACCCTTATCCCTGATTCTCTAGTTTCCTAGGATGGTCAGAATCGCCCGTGATCCCTCATGCTCTCAACTGAAGTGCACCTTTCTCCAGGGTAAATGTGACCCCAAATCTCAGACTCATTCTCGTTGGATTTCTGTCCTGTTTTGTATCCTGCTGGCCTAGTCATTTTTTCAGATTCCTATTAGTAATCTTATACCTTCAAAGAGGATATATACCCACCTTTCCTCATTATCCTTACCAGTCCAAATTGTCTAGTTCATCATTACTAGAAGCAGAAGTCCAGCCAGAGATATTTTTCTTCCCTAATATAAGTAAAAGACAAGAGGAGGCTTGCTTTTGAAATAACAATTTAACAAGGCGACATAAGTTACCGGGCTTAACGTACTCACTGCCTTAGCTTGTGTCCTGATGCAATTGGATCTTTACTCAATTATATCGTTATAGCATATTGCTCTGAGCGACTTTTCCTGTTATAAGCATATGGTGTTTTTGGTTCTGCTGTTAATTCCTTTCCACTGGACTTATTTAAAACATGCTCATTTTCAATTTAGATCCTGGGTTATGCATGCATTACATTCTAACATGCCTGGCTAGCTTCCTCAGAGGATAAAAATTATGAACCGGTCGCTTAGATGTGCATGTCTTTTCTAGGGCTTATTTTGCAGAATTATCGAGTACCACCGATGCAAGCTTTGAGAAAGATGCTACACACAGGCCTCACGAGACTAGAATGCATGCCCCGCCCCTATTTCGTATGGAATTCTCTTTCGAACCAAAAGCATGGGACCACACTTCACTTGAGAGATGATTTGACCCAAAAGTTGCATGAAACCATCCCAAAATTAATTCAGGGTTTTCAATGAAGACTCTTACTTGTCACAGAGGAATGGCCTACTCAGACTGCCATGGAGCTGTCCATCAAAATGAAGGAGAAGAAGTCAGCTTAAGAATGCTGAAGTGAAAATCGTTTTGTGTACGTTTCTAGGGATGGTCAATATTGATTATTTTGTTTGTTCTGAATCTCTTCTGTCTTGGAAACCTCCTCCTCGCTGCTTTGGAGAAATGGCTTATACTTCCCTTTTTAGACACATGATCTGAAATAGTGCCACCATGGTCCACTTCCATAGTCAGAATCTTTGGTCCAGGCACAAAAACATTTTGTAACCCGATACCACGCTGACCTCTCCACGGCCATTGCTTTAAGTGAGTAGATGACGTGGAACTGGGCAATGAACCCAGACCTTGTCTAGGATTGTGTGATTTAAACTAATTAAAAAGGGGCTTTTCGTTTGGGGATGGCAAATCTAGAAAGAGGGGAGCCCCAAGAGTCTGGCAGAACAAGGCCCTTGGGGGTAACGAGGCTCACTTAGAGAACAGCAAAGACGAAAAAAGTGAAACTTCCAGTGGGACCATCACGCCTGGTCAACCAGGTGGTGCTCCTCACCCTCCCAACAGTGGGACAGAATGTCCATTAAATTCCTCTTCATTGGTCTAAGACACTTTGAGTTGGATTCCTTTCATTAGTGAGTAAATTTATAAGGTTGCCAGATGAAGGATTTCCAGTAATATTTTAATTTTAGATAAGCAACAAATAATGTTTGCTTTTGTTCCCATGTCATATTGAGATTCGGATTAATGTCCAGTGAAATATGAATTCAGATAAACAAAAAAAAAAATCCGATAAGTATGACCCAAATACTGCACGAGCCTTCCTCATACTAAAAGTTATTTTCCGCTTACCTCAAATTCAAATTTAACCTGATGTCCGCTATTTCTATTTGCTACAACTGACAACCTTGAGTTAAAAGAATCTTGACCCCATGGATAGGCTGTATTCTAGTTGTACATTTTAAAACGTCATGGATTAAATTATTTCGTGAAAGTGTATTCGAAAACTAACTAAATGAAAAGTGCTCGTTTTTTTTAACTAATTTATTTTTATGATGCCTAATTTATTTTTTACTGAAACTTAATTTAACAATTTTAATTTGATTATATTTCTGCTGTGTGTAAGACACTGTGCAGTTCGCAGTAAGGAGTGAAAATAGGTGTGCAATTATCGCTTCTCAGGACTTTAAAACCTAAGAAAAGTTAAATTTGTGGAAACTATAAAACAGTAGCATGCAGTCTCCCATTTATTTAGCACTCTAATGTATAAACTATTCTCGTTGAATTCTTACGAGTTTGTGGGATAGAATCATTACATTTGTTCCCATTTTTAAAGAATAAACCAAAGGTCCAAGACATTAACTGACTTTTCTAGATTCTCCCAGGAAACATGTAACATAGCCAAATTTCCAACCCAGTCATTTTTACGCCACAGTTTTCCGCCGGAGTTTCCCATGTCCATTCTGTGACTCTGCCATCGAGTATGAAGTAAAACTTTCAAATACACGGCATGGAGCATCGATCAAAGGCGATGTGAGGAAGTATCGGGGTTGGCAGAAGACTTTATGAGGGAGGCAGGACATGGGAAGGGCTTTGAACATGGTTGTCCTTTCAATAGAAGAACGCAGAAGAAATAAAAGGAATTTAGGGAAGAGGATCTGAAGGGATTTCAGAAGAGGCAGGGACATATTCGTGAGAAGACTTTGCGGGGAACAGTCTTTCTCGGATAGATGTCTAGGAGTCATGAAATTGAACTCTCTTCCTGCTCTCCCACCGGTGAAAGAATACTTGCACCCTCTCCGGGTGACTCCACATCTGCTTGGACAGTGTCAGTATGTACCATTTCTCTGGATCCATGGCATGAGGGGACCAGGTACTTCCTGTAAACTTTTAGTTAGAAAAAAACAAAGCACTTTTTTTTTTTTATTAGTGTTGCTATTCCATTACACACTAGCAGTCGGTAATGGTGCGTTTGGCGGCATTCATACGAAGCGAATTCAAGGTCGCCGGGGAGGTGTCTGGCTTCGCTGGGAATTCTCACTCACGGAACTCTCTCCGTGGTCACGTGCGGGAACAGGTCACGGCTACGGTTTGTCAGCCACGCTCGGTGGCAGAAGCTCACACGCCATCTGTTCTCAGATGCCTGGTTTTTCCCGGAGCTGTTTGTTCTTCTTCTTCCCGCACCCCCCGTCCCCCCCCCAACCTGCCCCCACCAGTTTTCACATACACCAAGCAGAAACATCTCAACGAAGTTTGCTCATATTGGAGTGATTGAGTATTAAATGAATCGAATGTGGGGAGGCCACCTTCCTTTGAGGGATGGGGTTGAACTCCATGAACAGACTTGTCTTCAAAGGCTGGAAGGAGGTAAGAAGCCAGGCCCTCTTTCCTGTGTCCGTCCCGATGCTGGCCACGAAGGCCGAGAAAAGGAGAGACACCCGTGTTTACACGGCGCTGTAATCACCGGCCGTTACGGAGGGGCGTCTCTACCAGGGCTTCCCACGGAAGATCTCGGTGGGTTCAGATGAGTCGTTCTTTCAGAAATGAAACTCGCTCTTAAACATAAGAAAACAGCATTGCCCTCATCCCCACGCTGATGGGTTTGCCGCGGAGGAGAGCCGAGGGGATCTGCGTGTTTGATGAGCACCTCACGGACCCTGGGTCTGGCCGGCGTGGGCTCTACTGATGGGGGGAATAACTGAGTGAAGAAGCTGGAGAACCCAGTGGAGGCCCCTTTGATCCAGTCAACCTCCATACACCTTGGGTCTGAAATAAGAAAAGCAGCAATGTTATGTTTATTAAATGGAAAGGGGACATCTCCACTGCTTATGGAGAATCTCTGGCACTCAACCCATATGCAAGAAATCAAGCCTCCTCTTCACTTCAAACTTAGAGGATATCGACGCTTCTTCGCCCGTTTGAATGAGAAGGCTGTTTGACGATCTGCAAAGCTGCAGGTAAATAAATCCTCGTATGCCGGTTAAAATGTAGCAACCAGCGACAGAATGAAAGCTTGCCGACCGTATAACGAACTAAAGGAAATCAGGGGGACCTGCACCGAGGTCAGAGGGTGCAGACGTGCAGAAAATCCAAAATATATGCACATAAGCCACAGCCGATGTTCAGGCTGTCCTAGGAGGCATTTGATAACACTTTTTAACTGCTTGTTCAGTTTAGCTTGAAGACTTATCCCAAGTATGGCACAACCCATTGTAGGCAGTTGGGAATGAAATTTTAGATAAAGGCTAATGAAAATTTTAACGGAGGTGGAGTTCAAAATACCAATAAGTAACTTTCTCTACATTCATTCATTGAGTGAGAATTTATATAATCCTTCCACACGTAATGTATAGTGTTGGCCACTGGGAAAAGGTACAATAACATTCAAAATTCGGCATTTATAATTTAGTGGCAGCAAGGAGGGAGAAAGTCAGAAAAGACCATAGTCACCCCTAGACGTTCCTCCCTCAGAGATGCTAAGCTTCACCCACAATGTCTCGTGTACATGTGCCTCATACGTACTAAGACCATGCTCACCCCCTCCCCAGGTGCCAGCTCTGCAGACAGGAGCCACTAGAATATCGTTTAAACTTCACTGCAGGCTCTGGCCCCGCCCACACTAGCCCTTTTTTTGTAGGTCCTGAGAGCTCAGAAATTAAGGAGTGAAACGAAGCATTTGGAGTAGCCAGCGAGGGTGGCAGAGGATTGGGGCTGAGCTCCCGTCCGCTCTTGGGATGCCAGGCAACTTAGGGCAACACATTTTTATGTCCAGAGCCTCATTTTCTCATCTGGAGAAATGGGTAGTCTCTAGTGAACCATCCGGAAAGGTCTTTTGATAATAGGAAAACCGCTTTTTTAATCGGTAAATAAATATAAAGTCCTCATTACTCTGTAACTGAGTGGACATTTAATGATAATCATAACGGATATAAAATTTGACAGTGATATTAAGTTTATTTTTTAAAGAGGTCTTATTTTTTTGAAGATACATACTGATATATATATATATATATATATATATATATATATATAGGTTCAATATCATATTATCTCTATTTTTGTAGACTGAGATATATAAATTGAAACATATATGTTTATAAATGGAAATATCCTTTAAAAAAAAGTTTTAAAAACGCAAGTTACTTGGAGAATGCTATGAAGAGAATGTCTTTTCCCAAAACCAAAACATTGTTTTTCTTTTTTTTTTTTTATGGTTTTTGCCATTTATTCAGGGATCCACTGGTTATACATAGGCAACAAAAGAGAAAAAAAAATGGAAATAATTCCCCAGCATCCTTCCACTAAAAAGGGAAACCATTGTAGGATGCCAGAATTGGGGGAGGCCCTCTCGCTTCCCCACTCTGGGTCCCCCTTTCATGGTGCCTCCTACAACGTGGATTTATGTTCACCAGAAAATCGCCTGCCGTATAACAAGTAGAGTATGAAGCGCCATATTGGGCTACCATATGGCTACTAACCTCAGAGGTTGGTAGCAACTATCAATGTAGAAATTTGAGAGCAGAATGAGCCTCAGGATAGAACCAGTTCTCACTCAAGCATGCTATATAATTGGCTGGAGTGAGAAACTAAAAAATGTCTCAGAAACCAGATGGGTTTGAAATGTTCCATTATTCATAAACACTTTTTTTTTTCTTTTTGCATTTGTGCTTGTTCCCATTCCCAAATATTCTGCCACAGAAATTTGCTGAAGAAGGTGTGAAAAGGGACAAAAAATCTTTGCGTGCTTTTTCCGGAAGGTGTCTCTGCAGCCACGGTCCCCAAGGCGTTAACGCCCATGGCTGGGGCAGCTCGCTCCTCTCAGCCGATCTGTGTTGCACGGGAGTGTGTGTCTGGCGGGGTGTGCACAGGGTCGGGTGGGGGGGGCTTGCTGTGAACATGATCACAGGTAATCACAGGCTTTCTGAGCCTGGAGCTGTGGAAGCTTATCCCTTCCAAACTCCCAGCTGCTAGTTCTCCCTTTTGAATCATTCAAAGGACACTCATTGATGTCCTTCTGACAGGAAGTGGCTCCCTAGGGGAGAACATTGCTCAGTCTACTTCCTACCCTGGTATGCCCTCCCTTCCCCACATTTGGAGAGAGAAGAAGACAGGGGTGTTTGGACGAGAAGTGGAGACATTTTTTTCTTTTTCCAAATAAATAATGCAACGAAGGAGAGACTCATCAGTGACATGGATGAACAATGGAGGATTATATAAACCCTCTCAGACAAGCAGCTTTGCAGCTGGGTGATTTACATACCAGATGAAATGCAAGAATGAGAGCACCTTGCAAAGAGTGTGTGAGGAGGAAGAAAATCTAGACCCTCTGCTTTGTCCCATGGTGACAGAGAACACAAGATTTTGCGGCCACCATGGGCCACCGAAGAAAGCCATCACATTTCATCAGACTTTTTCACTCTCCTTAGCAATAATGCATCTACTCTAGGGAGGCTGAGAAAATGTCTGTTTAAGGCATTAGTGTAATTATTGTTTAGGGGACAGTTTGTTTTGTGTGATTTATATTGAGAACTAAATAATGGACGGATTTGAGGTCGGTGACATACAATTAGTATGAAAGATTAATCCTATCCATGCTTTCACACCTAAATCTTCCTCATCCCAGCTTCTGTTGGTGCTAGTATGTATAAAACAGAACAGTTTAAATGCAGCAAAAGGTAACTGTTGTCAGGATAAAATTCAACGTGTATTGTTGGGTCACTAATGATTTTATTACGGGTACCTAGAATTTTTGTGTGTCTGGGTCTCGGTTTTGAAGAAGAATGTGCTTTTAGATGAATTGACTAGAACATAATTTTTGAATGCCTTAGATGTAACTTAAGAATATATATATATTTTTTATATAGAAAATTTACTTTCTCATTATATTAGCATAATAGGGAAGATAGTTTGAAGTTCTCTGTACATGTATCACTTGACGATAGCAAATCTCCAAGCCCAGCCTCCTAAGCCACGGGCAATCCCCATCCCCTCCGCCCTTCCTTGAAGCATCTCTCAGAAACTGCTGCCTGGACCGACACTCATCCCAGTATAGTCTCAGGTATTTGCTTTCTTGTGTTATCTCTGCCAGATGGTGTCGTCCTTAAAATCTCCCAGTTTTTTGTGGACTAGAGGAAATCATAGAGGCATTTTATCCAATCTTCTCTTTGCCCAGGGAATTTACAGGACCAAGACAGGAAGCAAAGTCAGCATACACTTCTCGGATGATACTGGCACCATCTGATGATAGTCTGATTTGTATCACTGTTCAGTTGCTTTGCTTGTGACTTAGTTCCCAAACGGTTTATAAAAATTGGGTGGCAGAGAAACCGTTTTATCTGTTTAGTTTTTCTCCCACAGCATACATAGTCCCTGAAACACACTAGGAAAGCAATGTGTTTGGATGGTGGTGAGGAATACAATTTTTTAATTGAGGTGAAATCCACATACCATAAAATTAATCATTTTAAAGGTAACAATTCAGTGGCATTTAGTACATTCACAATGGTGTGTCACCATCATCTCTATTCGGTTCCAAAATATTTCTGTCCAGTATTTACTAAACAGTTATTCTTCATCCTCCCCCTTCCATGCCCTGGCAACTACCAATCTGCCTTTTGTCTCTCTGGATTTACCTATTCCCGGTATTTCATATAAATGAAATTATATTTTGCACCTGGCTTCTTTCACTTAGCCTAATTGGGGTTTCATCCACATTGCACCTTATGTATCAATACAGAACTTATTTTTAGAGAGAAATAATATTCCATTGTGTGTATATATTACAATCGGTGTGTTCATTCATCCATTGACTGACATTTAAGTTAGTTCTGCATTTCCTCTTTTGTGGAGAGTGCTGTCTTGAACTTGTGTGCGCTTGAATCTGAAAACCGGTTTCCGGTTCTTTTGACTGTACAGCTAGGAGCGGAATTGCTGGGTCACGTGGTCATTCTATGTTTCCCTTTTTAAGCAACCACCCAACTCTTTTCCGTAATGGCCGAACCATTTTACACGAGGAATGCGATTTTGAAATAGAAAATGATAAGATCCAGTATGACTTTAGTGTATAGAAATTACTACGTGACAGTTACGTAAGAACTCTGTGCAGCATGCCATTTATGTGCACTCTTCATGTAGATGAGTGGAGCTCTGGCACATCTGGATTTGATGAGATGCAGGAGTTACGGTGGAATCCTGAGACTCGGTAGCGATGGCTATCAGTGTTGACTGCCTGTCCCATTGGGTTTGGACAGTGTGAATATGCAGCGGTCACTTCCATTCAATTCAAATGACTTCCTCCGGGAGGGTGCTGCAGCCTGGGGGTGAGGACACAAAAGGAGGTGTAAGACCAATAAAATACTTGGATCACTTTGTAACCAAAATGCAAATTTCAGGTTTATTTTCCCTGAAATGTGTGTGTATAGATGGACTTAACTGGATCGACTTCTGTCTGAGAAAGTGGGATCTTGCTCCCTAATAGTCCTCTAAATAGCTTATGTGATTTTTTTTTTCTATTACTACGTGCAATGGTTCCTGCCATCTCTATTCTTCGGCAGCCTTAAACAATCTGATCACCGCTAACGTTTTAAGCATCTTTTGATGCTCCTCAGACCACCGCCACCAAAGAATGGACACATGTGCCGTGTGGAGCAGCATTTCCTCTCGCGTACTTAGCAGAAACCTCCCCGGGAGGTCGATAAGCACACAGACGTCGACAGGAGAATGGCAGGGAGCTCCCCAGAGAGGCTGACGGAAGTCATACTTCCCAAGGCAGGAAAAGAAAGGCAGGACGTGGGCGATTCAGAGAAAGGCGCAGCATTCCGGGACAGACAGGAAGCCCCGGCATATGGCCACTGAATCAAAGGGGACCCGTTGCGTCTCTGGGCCATTGTTCGAGTCGCAAGGTCCATGGTCCTTAAGCGGGGGGGGGGGGGTGCTTTGACCATAACTTAAGTGAAATCAAACACAATGGCTGATGGCGATGCTGGTGAATGAAAGTGTTGCAGGAGGCAGGAGCGTTTACTGTCGAATGAAGACGAATGGGAAATTTGGCTTTGTTTTTAGTTGAGGGTCATAGATAGGAAGATATAGTGTCTGAAAAGGTTGGGTTTTATAAAGAGATTAATTTCCATGAGGATTTTGAGTCTTCACAGGTCATGTGCTTTAACGTAGAAGCTAGGCAAATTCCAATTAAGAGCTAGAGAAGTGGTACTTGGAGGAATGAAAAAATGCTTATAAAAATATCGAGTAAACTTTGCATCACGATCTAGACAACAACAGTAACTATCCCACTGAGAAGTTCCAAGTCAGGGTTGCCAAACTCTGGGTTTGATATATTTTTATGTTGTTGCCAAGGAAATTATTTAATAGAGAAAATGGATAAAATCCTTTAAGGGAAGAGAGGCAAGAAAGAGAGAGTGGACCTAGGATTCTTAAGGCATGCCAGGTGAAGCCTGCTCTCCCTGGTCAGTCTCTGGCCGTTACGCAGGGGTCACCTCCCTCTTGCCCCATCTCCTGACATCGCTCAGATGATCTCTGTCCCTTGGAGCACACAGATGTCCCCACACCCGCGACTTCTGCCCCAGCACACGGCCCACTACGCTTACCTTAGGTCCAAGACACACTTGAGATCTTGGAAATTTCCTATCAGTGTTTTCACAGTCCTGAAAGAGGGAGGAAAGCAGCAGGAATTGACAAACTCGGATGTGTGTTACACCACACAGCAACCTCGAGCTCTTAGGAACAGGGAAAGCGTACTCGATGCTCCGCGTTCTTATTAAAACAGCAATAACGAAAAGCGACACGCTCAGCACACGGCCCCCGAAAGAACTTTTTCATTCCTCCGACATCTGTACCCCTCTTTGAGATTGATTTCATTTTCAGTGATTTCTTGGGTGAGTAAAATAACATTTCACTTGAGCGTTAAAAGGGGTCAGTTTGGGTCTTGTCGGGGTGGGTCGGCGCTTTCCTGCTGAGTGGGAGTCAGCACAGGTGCATCTAAGTGCTACTTCGACCACCCAGCACGCCTTGAAATGTGCTTTCCGCTACAGTGACATTGCTGGCGGTGCAGAAAACAAATGGCCTGGGTCAGAAAGAACCTGACTCCACCTTTAAATGGCATCTTCTGGATGTAAGTTGCTCGGGAGAGCACGTTCCAAAATTTTCTTGTTACGATTTGATCGTCATTTTCATTTCCGTCGACAGAAGCTGTTCATTAACTTAGTTCCTCCTCAGATCAGCCTCACTCACGAGTGAGCTCTGCATCGTAAGCCCCCATGTACAGGTTCAGAAGCTTGAAAGCTTTGCCCCAGGTCTCGGGCTAGTGACTGGCACACACCACGAGTGTGGAAACCTCACGTGTTTATTTCTTCTGCTCTGCTGCTCTGACTCATTTTATTTGAAACTACATCAGTTAGGATTTGGGTTCAGTTGCATCCAACAGATAATCAGAGGTCAGACAAGATAGAGATTTATGTTCTTCCCACATGATAATACATGTAGAGCGAAATGGTCTACAGATGGTGGAGGAACATGCGTTCAGATTTTTCACTGTGATCGGGCGCATGAAGGCAGCTGTGTTTCCAGCCATCGTGACTGTAACCCAGGAGCAGAGATGAGTTAGAAAGTATAGGAAGAGTGGACCCTATCTTAGGAAAACAAAACTTCTCCAGAAACGACCAGAAATGTGTTCTGTGTGATCACCACTAGTGGCCTAGCATCCCTAGAAATGTAATTTTTATCTGATTACTTTACTGTCCTCTCAACATAACAGAGAGACTGTCAGTCAGGAGGGAAGGAGAAGGAATCTGTATAAGCATCCAGCGGTACCTGTCCCCTAAGACATCTGTATCTCCACTTCAAAGGTAATCAGATGTTTCCTTTGGGGTATTTTTGTCCCAGTGGCTACTCCTGTTCTCTATTATATGTTTATCAGGCGAGAGCTTCTACATGATGACTGATGGCCACTTTTGCTGACTCTTCACCTACCATATAACACTTATCTATATTAAGATCACACCAGATAGAGGCTCAAATTCAAGGTTTGCCTGTTCTAACGTTTTCATGTTCCTCTAGTTTACACAGATTCTCACTGGGTAAAGTTACCAAAAATATTTTCTAGACGAGTAAGAGGGAACAAGTTAAGAATCCATAATTCAATTATTTTTAGGTAATGAAAAAAGTCAACTAAAACACAATATTACGGGACATCTAATACTTAAACCAATCAAGAAATGTTTTCACAGTTGGAAGATGACCTATCACTGTGGGTATTTGTTTCTCTTGAGGGTAACTCGTTGGAACCGCTGATTCACCCTCCCTCTTGGCAGCGGAAAGTAAATGCCTTCTGACTCACAATGTCCGCCTCGGAGAAGAGATTTATAATGAAAAAGGTTTATAACGTGTGTCTAGTCCCCTTTGGCCTCTTCCCCCTCCCACCAAATCCCTTCTGGACTGTGAGGTTTTGCAAAGGACTCGGTGTTCTCAGGTCCTGCAGAGACGGTGACGATGTTTATAAGGGATTAGACTACAAACTTCCCAGCCATCTAACTGGCTGATTAATCCCAGATTTTGATGAATGTGCACAGGAGGATACGAGCCATCCGAAAGATGGGTCCATCATCTCACACAGGATGAGGTGGGGACCTGAGGAAGAGGAGATGGCAGTAATGCCTGAGAAGGGATGGCCAGTGGGGTTGAGAGGAAGTCAGGACAGTGTGGTGGCTCCAAGCCCAGGCTAGGAACTGGAATGGAGAGCTCCACAGTGCTGGCCACTCCAACACCTAGGTCAGGTGGTGAGAGGGGGGACTGTTAGGGGTGAAAATTAGAATATTGTGTTTGGTAGAAATTTAGAGAAAAGGTCAACTTAAAGGAGGGATCTTAATGGATGACTGGTCATTTTTTAAAAGGCTTCTTGATGAAGAAGAGGAGAAAAGATGGTGGAAACTTCGGAGATAAGCAAGGTTGGTGGGAGGGGTTAAAATGGTTCGATCTTGGGTATAGTTTTGACCTGTGCAGAGCAGAACTTCACCACCACCACCACACTGAACCGTGAGATATGTAACCGATCATAAATGTGTTTTGCTATGCCACTGAGATTGGGGTTTGCTTGTTACTGCAGCATAGCTGAGCCAGTCCTGACTAACACACTTGACCCTTCACAGCAAGCGTCTTGCCTACTGCTCCAGGCTCATTTGGTGCCGTTCTTGTCTTATTTCTTCTCTCTCCAGCACACAAGCATCGTTCAGCTTCTTAAATTCAGTACTTTTTTTCTACTTGGGACTTTTGCACATGTTGTTTCTCTGTCGAAGCTACTCTTCCTTGCACTCATTCCTGCCTTCATGTTCGATTCTCAGATTATACGCTAATTCCTAAGGGAGCTTGTCCCTCATTCTCCATTCCAAACCAGATGTTTTTATCAATTTTCTCTCTCAGAGAGCTCTAGTCATTTCCTTAACAGCATTTTGTTCGGTATTTAATTGTGCATTTATTTGGACAGTGCCTTCCTTCACATACTCTCTGTACGTGCAGAGAAGACCTGTTTCCTTCATTACTGTTTACACGGCATGAGATGAAAAGTCAACACACAACTTTATCGATTAATGTTTACTCATTGTTGGATGAGTGAACTGCTCATGTTGAAATCTTGCATGTGCTATGCCCCAGATGAAACTTTTGTTGTGCATTCTTTTGTGAAATGTGAAAAGTATTATGATAGCCAGTCATTTGAATGAGATAGTACATGTAAAAGTCTCCTGAAACTTTTCTTGACATCTCAAAATGGTCCTCACTAATTAGTACAATAATTAGACTGTACAATTCTGAAGACATGCCTGGTAGTGTTCTGTCAGTAGGTGAATGGATGATAATAATAGCTTAATCCTATAGAGTTGTCCCTGAAAATAGAAAGCCAAATATACACATACATAATACATACTTATGTAATATGTAAATTATTCATAGATACAAATATTTTTCTCTATTGATTACATAGTCATTATTTTATCTCTCGTATCATGAGCAATTTGAAGACAATTTTTTTTCTTAGTTTCTTCATAATCTTGGAAATTCCCAGCATAATGTTTGTCACATATAAATGCTCAATATGTTTTATGAAAAATACACAAATGACTAAATGCATTAATTTTCACCTGATTACTAATAATTATAGCACTGGATGGTGAAGAAATAGTGACGAGAATTGAATTCTAGAACCTCATTTTCTTTAAGAGAAAGCTCATCTCCAGGTTCCTGGTAGGAGAAGATGATTTAATGGGTAAAAATGTCGTGAGAGGAAGAGGTTTCTGAGCCTCTGAATTGAGTCCAGACAACATAAATAACAGTGAGATGATAATACAGTGCACGACCTGCTTCCTATTCTGATTACTGCTCTGGAGAGCCCGTGGCCGAATTTACAGGGCAGTGATTCCCAGCCAGATGTGGACGTCTTCACGATAGTTCCTTAAACACGGACGATAAAGCTGTTGAATCAGAAACCCTCTGCTTGTTCAAAATACATGGAAGAGCTATTTTTCTAATGCAAGATCAGTCGTTTCTCTTAAAATGGAAAAAAAAAAAGTATACTCAGTGAGACCATCCCAATATAAACCTGAAGGATTTATTAGGAGAGGTGTTTGACATGCGGTCCTTCCGGCTTTTGGTCCTTGAAGAACGAAGGAAAAAGAGGCACACGATGAACAAAAGAGAAGGAGATAAGTGGTCACAAGAGAGAGTCAAATCCAGATTTTAAAATAAAGGTTTAATTAACACATGTAGGAGTGAAGACAAAACCCAAAGCCCCAAGTTCTCAAGAGGTTAAAAAGAGGGCTTCTTATGAAAGAGAGAGAGAAAGAAAGAGAAAGAAAGAAAGAAAGAAAGAAAGAAAGAAAGAAAGAAAGAAAGAAAGAAAGAAAGAAAGAAAGAGAAAGAATGAAAGAGAAAGAGAAAGAAAGACAGAGAGACAGAGAGAGACAGAGAGACAGAAAGACAGAAAGAGAGAGAGACAGAGAGAGAGAGAGAAAGAAAGAGAGACAAAGAGACAGAGAGAGAGAGAGAGAGAGAGTGAGAGAAAGAGAGACAGAGAGACAGAGAAAGAGAGAGAGAGAGAGAGGCTGTGTGTGTGTGCGTGCATGGAATGATGGCTTACAGGTTGAACACAGCAAACGCCATCTCTCACTAAGTTGGAACCTCACACTCGGGTCTCCACCCTGCGGCTGACACTGATGGATGTGTGTCACGGCAAAGAGCTGACATTATTTCTCTGTCAGCTCCACTCCTGTCAAGCGCGCGGACATAGGAAAGTGCAGAACGGAGCGAGTCTGCAAACAGAGGCCCAGGGAGCTGGGAAGGCAGCAGGGTATTGAGCAGAGGGAAGAGCTGGGGTCCTTTGCTGGCAGCCTGATGAGCTCGCTGTAAACAACACAAAATTAAAAAAGCCCCATTTCCCACCGTGAAATCTCCTGGTCCCCGACCTCGTTTCCACTTCTGGGGACCCACGGGCATGACAGGGACGTGGCTCCCCTTCGGGGCCCACTCTCTCCAGGGGTCCTGTGTCCTTGTGCCTTCAACCTCCGGCCCATTGCAGCTTTCCATTCATTATTCATCAATTTTCTTAGTACGCTTAAAAAAAAAAGAAGTGGTCAGGTTGCTTGCTGCTCAGATATAAGGGGGTAGAGGGTAGGGAAAGTGGCCTTCTGAAAAAATAAGGACAACCCCTGTCAAAACATGACAGCCGATCCGATGCCTTCTTTCCACGCTTCATAGAAACATGCCAAATTCTGCAAATAGTAACCACATGTGCGCTGGCTACACAGACGCAATGTTCAGTGACAAAATGAGACGTTCTCTGCGCGTGTCATCAGCGGCGGCGAAAATGCCATCATGGCTTTCTTCCCAGGCTTAAACCCCTGCGGGCTCTCGAGAGCTGGAAGGGTCCCCAGGAGCAGTGTGCATGCGCACACACGCGTCCGGACGACCCGGGGGCCGGGCCTGGTCCACGCCGAGAGGCGATGCGATGTGCAGACCTGGTCCCAGGCCGTTTCTATGCACGGGCCGGGGATGATGAGCACAGAGGCCAACCCACGTGCCACATCTTGCCCTTGCTTGCTTTGCCAGAGCAGAGGAGGGGTGGGGACAGCTTGGTGGCATGTGTGTGTGTGGGGGGGGGCGGGGGCTGCAGCAGGAGGGAGTGGCCCCAGTTAGACTCATGTGAGCTCAGCAGCCCAGACAAGGATTTGGAGACCATTTCTCGCCAGGGCTGCCCTGGCTCGTGCTGTGGCTGGGCCCTGCTCCTCCCTGGCAATGCTTCTAGCACCTTCCACATGACCATGGGCTCTCACGGGGCCTCTTGTCTGTCTTCTCCTCCACGACAAATAGTCTGCTGTGGCTGCAGTCCATCCCTTTCGGTCTGGAAGCCTCAGCCGTGGGCGTCTGTCCTCGTCTCCCAGATCTAGCTGGCTTCTCCCACCATGTGCTCTGTTTCTGACCATTATTTCAAAGTGTCCGTACTTAGCCTCATGATGAAAAGAAAAAAAGAAAAAAGGAAAAAAGATCCTATAAAGTGTAAGGAAACTTCTCTCTCCTCCCGTTCGGACCTGAGTGCAGGGCCGGGCATGCGTCCCAGCAAAATAGCATCTGCCTGCTCTGTTGGCCAGCCAAAGGGGGTGGGGGGCGATAAATGTCAGAATCCTCTGCCTACAGCCGGCAGGGCACAGCTGATGCTCGCTAATGGCAATAAATAAATGACGGAAGTTTTAGGCACCAGTCTAGTGGATTGGTGGTTAAGCCTCGGGCTTTTATCTCTCTGACCCCTGTTTGAACTCAACCTTGGTTCCTAAGTGCAGGGCAGACAAAGTGGGGTGGGAGGAAGGCGTCTTATCATCCACACGAACACCCCTTCCAGCTCAACGCGAAGAAATACGATGCCGCCCGTGTGACTCAGGGGCCAGGGCGGGGGGTGGGGAGGGCTTTGTAGGAACAAAGTGAGAAGAGAACAAAATACCGGCTATTTTTTTTTTTTTCTCCACGTCTCTCCCATGGTTTGAAAATTTCATAGAGAACATATTCATTCATTCCTCTGGCATTCGTCGTCGTCGTCCGGGGCTGGGGCGGGGCTGTCCGTGGTGTGCACGCTGCTGAAGATGCAAGTTCAGAAGGGCACACGGTTTCAGGAATTTGGGAACGAATGACCTTCATGCCGACACGAGCCACGGCTAATATTTATTAAGTCGTAAATATGCCCAGCGCGGTGTTCAAAACACGTCACACGCATTATTTCCCTTAATCTGCACAGTGACTCCGTGGAGCAGGTCCTATCACGCTTTCCAGCTTTACGGACGCGAAAGCTGTGATTTATCGGAGATCACGGGCCTGGAACGTGGTGGAGCCAAGATGAAGATTCTCATCGGTCTGTCCAGCCTTATGCATCATCTCACCTCTTTGAAAGAGAGCTTGGCACATACAGCCTCCTGCTCCGATGCAGGTCGACACGCTTCCCGGCCCAAACTCCAGACGGGAACTCTGTCTGGTCAATTCCAGGTATATTTGTGAGGACTATTGGCCCGACTCTCTGAGATTAAGCTCCATGCAGTTCATTTCCTCCTCTGAAAATGGAACATTATAATAATAATGATCTCCACTCTCCTTCGGTAGAGATGATGGTCACAGTGGTTTGCTGAATGAATGAAGGAGCGTCATCGGAAGATACCACGCCCTCCGGCAAGGTGCTCAAGCTCATTGTCAGAACAGCACTGTCAGTGTCGTCGGCAACAGGCTGAGTTTCAGAGAAGATCTCACTAAGAACCCGTTTCCGTTCTAAGCAGGAACGAGGCAGAGGGTGGGTGGGGTTTCGTGTAGCTCCGTGGTGGTGGCGGTGCTGTATGACCGAGCAAGTTCGGTCACCTGGGTTAGTGCACACTTTGGAAGGAGAATTACACAGTGTACTGATCTATTTTTCCAGTTCGGCAATAAAAAGCAAGTGGGCATCTTAGGCACTGGGATTTTTTTTTTGATTTCCTGTCAAGGAAAAGCTTGGGTACTTGGGTACCAGAGAGTTAGTTCCATCTCACGTTCCTAGCTGCTTTCCGAAAAGCCCGTCCGCTTTCCCAGCCAAGCTACACCTAAGCAGCGAAGTGATGATTCTCCTGGCAGTTTACTACGGGAGGTCACAAAGAGGTACTTCTAGGTGCAAAGACCCCAGTCTTAGGGAGTCTTTGAAAGGGAATGAAAATGGCTTAGGAGCTGGAATGTACCCAGATAATTCTTTGCCCAGTGGGAAGGTCTAGCCCTGTGTGGCCCCATGGCATTTCACCCACCCTCAACTCTGTGACCCCTCATTGTGGCCCCCGTTCTAACTTCCTAGGCTGCTGCTCTTTTCTATCTCTTACCCGAAGGTCCGTGTCTGATTCTTCTCTAGCTGTGGATCAAGACACATGTCATCCCTTTGCCTGAGTGACTGCAGCCTCCACAAGGCAACAAGCCACACTTCGGTTTAAATACTCAAATCCCGTCGTGTGTTTGGGTCCCAGGCCAAATTCTCTAACCTCATAAAATCTCAATTCCCCCACCTCACGATAGCACGGCCAAGTTTCAATTCCATGAGACGACATATACGGATATGTGGCCAGCAGGTGTTCTATGAATGTGTCTTCCTTACGATTTGTACACAGAACTTCCCAATGCACTTTCGGTCTCTATAGCCTTTATAAAATAGATACAGATTTTCTATCTTCTATACCATTAAGAGCATAAATTATTAAAGTAGGCATTTCATGCTTTATTAATGAATGGCATGGAAGAATTAACTAATAAGTCCCTTCACAAATACATGCATAGTTTTAAATGGTGTACCAGTACGCATCCTCTATGGGAGACAGGGTAAAAGGCAGAATTTTCTTTTTTCTTTCTTTTCTTTTCTTTTCTTTTCTTTCCTTTTCTTTTTTCTTTTCTTTTCTTTTCTTTTCTTTTACTTTTCTTATTTTTTAGGAAAGTTTCTTTACATTTCTTCTTTTTTTCTGCAGTAAGAATAACATGATTAATCAGTATGGAATTTTAAAAAAAGTTTCAGTGCACAATCAAAGTGAAATAAGTTCACTGGGAATGGGGCAGAGTCCAGAAGTGTGAAAGTATTTATTTTGATTGGTTTTACACCCCACCCCACCCCACCCCACCCGAAGCGGATATTTGGCATGGAGAATTGATCAGAATCAGTTAGCCAAGAGTTTAAAGGGAAGTCAAAGGAGCAGAACCATATCGGAGATGCAGACTCAAGCTTGTCGCCCAGACAAGCTGAGAGAACTGTAATTCTGCATCTTTTTCTAGACTCTAGAAAAACAAAGCTAAATGTCATTTATTATGGGTAAGACTCTACATGTCTAATAACTTGGTTGTGGGCATTTTGATTTCCTGTTTTAAATGAATATCTGAGCAGAGAGTTTTAGATATTTACTCTGAACACACTCCCTCATTTTCTTAGCAACATTTTTCCATGTTTCCTTGAAAAGTCACTTAAGAGTACTTTAAGTAACATTTTTAAACCTCCTCTCTATTTCTGAGAAAGAACAGGCAGAGGGAATGCAGTCAGCATTAACATGATGGCTAGGCGGAGGAGGGCCAGGGGAGGGAGGGAGCAATTGGGGAGATCATTTTCTGAACTCTATAGATGTCTAACCAATGGACTGTAGACTTGAAACCAATTTAAATAAATAAATTTTTTTAAAAATTGTGAGGTTGCTGAGGAGAAGTGAGGTTGCTTTCTGGCTCCGGTAAAAACTGGGGATTATGTTTAACTACAAAATGCAAATGGGAGGGTTCGGTCTAAATGGGGGACAGCCATGCCAATGTCCACATTCTGAGAGTCCCTCCCTCCCTGCACCAATAAGGCAGCAGCAGGTTCAGCTACCAAACAGGTTTTTTGAAGCCCTTTGGCCATTTGCAGCTAGCGAATAAAGAGATATGGAGTGGTGACAACAGGCCCCTGCCAACACTGTCACAGAGCACAGGACATTTTCCTGAGCCCTGGCTGGCCTCAGCTAAGAGGACAGGAGTGGGGTTACAGAGCACGCCAGGGCTCCCAACCCTTCTCCCCTTTAGCTCGTGCCAGAGTCCTTCCCAGCATGCCTGTTCGAGGAACGTCAAACTTACCCTCACGCAGCCTTAAAATGCTGACATCCCGTGTTTACATGGACTGTTTACACGGAAAATTAATCAGTTACGGTTTTAAATTTTAATTAAAGAATGTTTTCCGGTGTTATTGCAAAAACAGACAAAAGCCCATAAAACGTATATGTGACAGCTGCTGCGTGTTGTGTTTGGACCGGGGCCGCAGTCTCGCGATCAATCATGCGTGGTATTTCTGTGAACTTGTCCTTTTTAACGGCACAACCTTCACATAAATCAGGTTCATTAAAAAATATCCATCAGAATAAAAGTCGTTCTGAGAAACCGCTGGCTGGAATTTCCTTCCCGCTCGGCAGTGAACTCCTTTCGACTCGCTCGGCAACTGATAATGCGGGAAGAAAATAAACAAACACTCAATTGTGCAATACCCTGCTATTTGGCAGTGGACTCAAAGTCACTTTAGAGGAAGTTACACATTTTACTCACATTTCGGTCGAGAGAGAATGATCGGTTCGATGAACGTTGGTAAAAATATTTGGGTTCCAGATGGTGCCGAAAGCTCTGCATGTTTTTAAGATTTCGCTGGTACTTTTCCATTTCTATTCCTTCTTTACCTTGCCTCATTTCTCTGATTAGATAAGAAATATGTGGTTCTTCTATTAAAAAAGAAGAAAAGAGGTACATAAAGTCATAAGCTTTCATATTTTCTCTCAATAACAATTGTTAACACATTTCTCTATTTTTTCAATGCATGTGCTAAAATCATTTATATATCTCTTTGCACAAAATTCTCATAAAGTGCCAAATTGCACATCAGGTGTGCATAATCCTCACCCATTGAGAGCTCAAAACCTAGTGCTAAAACCACTGATAAGAATAGTTACTATGGCGATGCCTCAGATTAAGAGTAAACATACTAGCAAATAGCATTTGCAGTATCTTGAAAGTAAATAGTTTTATTGTAGCATATTACCACTATCAGAAACAAAAATAAAATATGCCATTACATATTGCTTTATATTGCTTAATAACTTTATGTTTTGCACTTAAGTGTATACCAAGCTCTTCTCAGACCAGTGTGTGTAGCAGAATATCATTAACCACAACTGGAATATCATTAGATGAATCCCCAAGTCATGGCCATTCCAATTACATAGTCTTAGAACCACACTTTTGCGGCCTTCTTTATATTCTTCAGATATTTTGTTAAATTTTATTGCTTATATAAGATCTTCTGCAAGATAAATTTTTAGAACTGGTAAGTCGAGAAACATTTTTTATCATATTTACTTACATTTTTGACAAAGTAATATATGCACATAATTTTATAAATCAAAAAACACCGAATGGCGAAAAGTAAAAAATAGTCGTTTCTTGATTCACCACTTCTTATCACCCCCGTTCCTCTTCCCAGAAGCAACCACCCTCACATTTTTCTCTTTCCTCTGGATTTACCTCCACGTTACAAACTGATATGCTTATACTGCTATTTTTTTTTTTCTCCTAAACACCAAACGTGATTGAAATTGTATATTAGACCACTGGTTTTACAAATCATCAACCAAAGACCTGTTCTGATACATCCTCACTCCCACCCAGTTTACACCTCTCAGTCCATTTGGAAACAAATCCCAGACATTGTATTATTTCAACCATAAGTATTTCAATATGTATATTTAACAGATAAGGATGGTTTTAACATGACCATTACACAATTATGTCTAAAGTAATTTTTAAAATAATATCTTAATATTACCAAATATACAGGCAGTGTTCAAATTTACAATTATTTTATGGAAATCATGTCAAAAAAGTTTAGCCATTTTTTAAAAAATGGAAATCCCAGTAATGTAATGCATTGAAAATAGTCACTGCCTATCCCTTTCTCTCTTTGTCTTTTTTTCACCCACGAAATTTGAGGAAGAAATCATTACTCTATTTTTCAGAAATCTGGATTTTTCTGATTACATACTTGTCATAGAGTTTAGCATATTACTTTGTTCTGTGTATTTCTTGTAAATTGGTGGTTAGATATGAAGTATTGGCCAAATTCCTTCCTTCTTTCCTTCCTTCCTTCCTTCCTTCCTTCCTTCATTCCTTCCTTCCTTCCTTCCTTCCTTCTTTCCTTCCTTCCTTCCTTTCTTCCTTCCTTCCTTCCTTTTTCCTTCTTTCCTTCTTTTTCTTACTTCTCTCTTTTCTTTTTCTATTCTCTCCTCTCCTCTCCTCTCCTCTCTTTCTCTTTCTCTCTCCCTCCTTTCATTCCTCCCTCCCTCCCTCCCTCCTTCTCTCTTGGTCAACACTTTCATAATAAATTTTTCATTCTGCCATCTGAAGCCACATACTATCCAATTATCTATCATTATGTAGTATTAACAACCAAAGATGCTCAATACCTAGTATCGGAGGTTTACGCGTAGAAATATTCTGTCATTTTTTCCTCACTTATTAGCTGGAATACCTCCACCAATAATTATTTCTTCTTATCTCATATTAGGTTATCTTGGTGCTGTAGATTTTATAGGAGAGGTAATATAAATGCTTGAATCATTCCTGTCACTAACCAGTTTTCAAAAAAATGAGATGGCTGTCCAGTATATTGCAATGATAACTTCACGTAGCATCATTACAAAGTCAAAAATTCCAGCATATTTCATGTGTTTACATTTATTGTAGTTATTCTTAATGAGTCACATCTCTTCACCTTTTGCGAAAGGAATCTTTGCACACTGGCTCCTGAGTTACTGGGACATAATTCTGGTATAGTCTTCGGTAGTCTCTTTGTCCTCTAGAATGGGGAGATGTCCTAGGGTGGTCTTGTGCATTGCCTGTCACTGTCCTGGAATCAGCCATTCCCTCAAGGAGAACTGGTTCCTCTGAGATAATTATCTGCAGATAATTACAGTTAAAAAAAAAGATAATTTGGGGGCTAGGAGTGCTCATTGCTACTGGATCAATGAATGTGTCCACGCCTTTTCAGTGACAAAACGTGTTTCCTAAGATGAAAATGCACACGAGTTTATAATGTTGCCTATTCAAATTCAGACAATAGAGTTTTTAGTTAACCTTTTGTATTTTCTTTCCCCGTATTGAGAATTCTGATTCTCAAGGTCACTCAGGATGATAGGACTAAGATGTCGCTTACTTATTTGCTTTAGGCCCCATTACTCCTAGACCTGTCTCAAAATAGCAATATCAACGTGAGCACCAAAAATATGATTAGTAGCAGAAGTTAAACTTTTTTAACGCAATTTTGAGTTTTTGCCCTTACATGATATCCCATTGGTATGTGCAAAATTATCATGTTTTTAAGATGATATGTGCTTTTGGGTTACTACATATCCAGTAGCATGTTTTAAGCCTCTTTTTAAAAAGATTTTCATATTTATTAATCCAATCATTATGTTTCCAAAACTTTACTCAAAAACCCACACTAAAAACTATTCTGAACACATTTTCTATTTAAGAGGGAGGAATTAGATGCAACATAATTATCCAAAAATATGAAAGTGGTTAATTAAATTGTGATAATTTATCCCTTAGAATGATATGTATCTGTTAAAAAAATACATGGGGACAAATCACCATTAGAACTAAATTTAAAAAAAAAGGAAGAAAAAACAATTCCAAAGGAAGATTGAATTTAAAAACACAAGAACCAATAACCGCCACAGATAATGCCTTAAGGGTAGAAATGTCACCTTTAAAAATATCTCAAGGATCTAAACTGAATTCACTTTGAAACTTCATTACAGGACATGCACAAGCATGTCAAGTCCTCAATTAATAGATGAAATAGTATCTCTTTTCTCAGCCTTAAGTGTCTTCCAAAGCCTTTCATAGGCATGCAAAATAGTAGGTTGATATTTTGGGGAGTATCCGGGGAAGTAATTGAGCGCGCAGGCTACGAGTATTTTTTGCACTAATTAAATATTCCGAACTTCTATCAAGATTATTGTCACCTATTTAATGGCTCATTGAGTTTACAGGCTATGCAAGTTCTCTTTCATCGGTAGAGTTAGGACGGCCATTCCTGAGGTGACAAATTAGGAAGCAGCCCCGAAAGATAAAAGAACATCAGAAGATTGCACATTTCAAATTTCTGACGTGGACAATTCTGTCTGTTGATGAGATAAAGAATCTAATGAGCCTGGAAGTTTCATTTTCTTCAAAGAGTCCACTCCCTTTTTTTTACACAACCCAGGGCTTTAAAAAGCGATGCTGTGGGGATTTGTCAGGGCTCTCGAATGACGTGTATGCAGAAAAACAGCCTTAATAAAGTTGCAAAATCTTATCTTCGATAGAAAGTCTTATCGCCTGTAGTTAACATGGTTAAAACATGAAATTTTAGATATCAACTCTATCGTTGTTAAATGCACTCCATCCACATTTAGAGCTAGGACATGGCTCTCCGTAGCTATGACTAAAGAGGTACATGGAATCACACTTCAAGACTGATAGGAAAGTTCGAGGCAGCTGAGTGACCAATTCGGTTGGTTTTGACCAGCTGGATTGGTCATTGGATGGCCTTGACCAGGGGGCACTATGGATATGAACACGGTGAGTTGTATTTTTCTAGAGGATGCAAACTGTGTGTTGAAAGCTATATTATTTCAGATCGCCTGAAGAGTCTTCTGCCACTGAAGTGACGATAGGTTTCTTAGTCAACTTTATATGAAGAATGTAGTGATTTCAGAGAGAGAAAGATAATATCTGGGTTCTCTCATCTGCATCAGTAAGGTCCCTTCACTTCAAATGGCAGAAGGTGACCCTAGTCAAAGTAAGCAGAAAAGAAATTCATGGAAGAGTATTTAATGGGTCACGTTTGGGGTGATATGAGAATTGAACATGAGACAAAAACACAGGATGCCCACGACCTAATAAGTACTGTACCTTGGATTGTTGCGACTGGTTTGGACGGGGCTAGTTTCTTAGAATTTGTTTTTAGTTTCTGAGTACATGTGTTTAAGGCTGAGTATCTCTATTAGTACTGCTACTACTACTGCCACAAATAATAATAATAACAATATTGGTGTATAACACATAACGAGATCCTACTATACTGTAGTAAGCATTTTACGTGCTCCTACTAGCTTAGGAATTAGTATTAGGCTAATGTATAAATGTCTCTATTTAATACAAGAGGACACTGTGGCTTGGAGAGATTGTTCGTTCATAAAATCTCATGGTTGGCAGGTGGCAGAATCAGAAACGACATCTGTAGGAAGGCAAAGCTATGTTCTTAACTTCTATCCTAAGTAGCTCATCAAGTCAACTTAAAATAATGGTATCTCTGCTTAGTTAGTATCATTTAAGGAGATGTAGCTAGTAGGAGAAATAGATTTTAATTTTTATTTTTTTCTCACCATTTTGCTTTTTCTTTAGGCCTCCTATAAGCCTGTGTGAATGTACACTGATGATTCACCACCTACTATACATGATTTTCAATTTCCACGTAAATCATGCCACACACAGACTACCAAGGAAAATAAGGAATTGATTATAAAGAAAAGAGGAGAATTAGTCTAAGACATGTTTGCAAAGGATGAGTGAAACTCAACTAAGACGATGTAATATACTAGCTGTATGTAAAAGAAACAGAATGCTGTATGAAAATTATAAACACAGTGCTAGACATGAAGGGCTTCTGAAACACATCCAGCCCTTGAAATGGGAGACACAGACTCCGTAATAGCCGCGGATTTTGGAAAGAAAAACAGTGAAGAGAGAAATTAACAGTGGCAAACCTGCTGTCAGACTCCTAACCACAGTCAGGTACACGAGATTTTGGCTGAAAGAATGCTGAGATTAGTAAATGGTGTGGAAATGTATTGTAAGCAACAGGACTTCCTCCCTGGACTAATTTTAAATCAATCTTCTAATATTTATATTTAACTTCCGATACAGATAGAAAGTGAAAGCAGAAAATGTTTCTCACTGTAAATTATTTTTTAATAATTTACCTAGGGGTTCAGATTTCTGGATAGGCAGAAGTACTAAATAGTGATTTCCTCTAAGGGGAGATATATAGAAAACCTTTCTGTGTTTTTGTTTTTGTTTTTGTTTTGTTTTGTTTTGTTTTCCTTATAGACCAGTCAGCGGAATAAGATGTGAAGACTGTAAGTAATTATATTCATTATATTTGATTTTAAATATCATTTCCATTCATCTCTGACAGCCCAAATCCAGACGGCAGAGGCAAAATAAGTTACTTACACGTGTCTCTCTCACAATGAATACACACCTTCTATTTACACAAAATGCAAAGTGGCATCACTTAAATGAGAGAAAAAGTGGAACTGTTCAAAATAATGTTTTGAAAAGTTTTCAGGGAAGTGGTCACAGCCTCTTGGGGGACACTTTGAACTAGAGCTCAGATCCGGGAGAGCCCGGTCACCTCACGCAGACTCCCAATCAGGCCGTCTTTGTTCTGCACCTCTTATTTTAACGAGAAGAGCATTTCTGATACCTGCACGGATTCTCCTATTCATATGCAAATTGGATTAACGCTGTTATTCTTTCTTGCCCACAATCTGCTTTTAAAGTAATAATAAAATTTGCTCAAGAGTGCCATGAGCCGTGGGGGTTGCTAGACCCTGGGAGGGTTCTGGCTTTTTCTCAAGCCCATGGTGGCCGACGTTGAGGAGAAGCCTTGTCTTCCTCTCCCCCCAGGGGCCTATTTGAACATTAAGGGGTTATCACTGGAGCTGTTATAGGCTTTAGACATTTCCACTGATATGACATTTGGATTCCAATGGCAGTTTTATGGCTCTCTTTATAGCTGCGATCACAGTGGAGGTGTGCAGATGGCCCCACGGCCTGCCAGCTCCGGGATGGTTGTTGGGCTGAGTAGAGGACAGGAAACCACACAGCCTGGTTCTTCTCCTGGCTGTGCCGGCTACGTGCTGGATGCCTGGAGTAAGTCACCTAAGATTGTTGGGGTCTCCCCTTTGTCTGCATGCGGATTAATTGCCTGTGGCCAATGGTGCACGCATATTTCAAGGGCACTTGAGTCCTGTGTGCTTTCTCGAAGCTCCTTTTTTTTTATCTTCTTTTTTTCTCTCTCTCCCTTTTTTTTAGAAGGCCATGAGTTTCTAGCTTAACGTGCACATAAGTTTTGCGTACCCCAAGATAAGTGGGGCGCCTCAACTGCACTTGAAAACCATCCATTATAAACATATCCATGATACCCGATGTCTTAGGGGATGAACCCAGCTCTGCTTCACTAGAGTCATTTTCTATGGATGCTACTTCCTGGTTTTACGAGAGTGCTGTGGTTATTAGTTTAAGCCAAACAGGACATTTCATTCTCATGTGCCTTGGTTTCTCAGTCTGTTAAAGATGAAGAATTAGAGCACATTTGTGGAGCATCTCGATTTGTAAAGAAGGAAAAGGTTTAATGCAATTTTAAATTTATAAATAGAGAATATCAATGGCTCTTACATACAAAGTGCCCCACATTGTATTCAAAATGTATTAAAAATGGTAGCTTTTCAGTGTGTTGATTAAAGGAGTTGAATAAACTAATTTCTTTCAATGAGGGCAGTTTGACTCAAGAGGTCCATCTGGGATAAGACAATTGCAGATTCAAATCCTGGTTTTGTCAACAGCTCTGATTTTGAGAAAGTCATTCTTTTCTAAGCCTTAGTTTCCTCCTCCTTCAATGACAGAAAGGCAAAAAATATATAAAAAGATAAAAGAAAAAAAAAAAGAAAACAGCAACAACAACTCACTTCCTAAGACCTGTAAGATAGCTGTACAGATTAAATTCTATGCTACGTACAAAACCCAGCCTCTACCAGGAGCTCAGAAAGCAGGAACAGTCATGATTCACGACTTCTCCAAAGTTCTCCTTCATTTCGGGGAGACCATGTGCTTCGGACCACTTAGAATCATATTGAATAAATACTGAAAGCGTTCGGGGAAATTAACGAGGCCAGCTGATGCCGGATTGGCCCATAAAATAAACATATGTATTTCAACTTTTCAACGATATTACTGGACTCGTGCGGACAGATACGGTGGTCGCTGTGCTTTTGCCCCATTTCCCAGCCCCCTCGCCCTATATGAAGCCACAACGGTGGAACAAATGCTCTTTCCACTGAGAGTAACAAAGATCCTTCCGTCAGTGCAATGCGGAGTCCATCGGTCCACGGGCTCATCTGCCTCTGTCCCTTCATCTTCCCCAGCTTCTCCTCGGATATCCTTTATGTATCACTTGCACGGTGTAAAGCTGAACGGGCGATGTTAGAGATAATAAACCCCGCAACTGTTATTTCTGTCTGAAAACCGTGACACAGTATGGCAAAAGCGCCCAGCAGTCTGGGGGCTGGCTCCTGTTCGCAGGGTTTTCATTTCGCATATTTTACTGTCAGTTTCTTGACATTTTTGTCAGCTTAGAACCGGAGGGCATAGGTGCTGGCGGCAGGGCTCACCACGTTTTTATTCTCCATTGCATTTTGAGAGACTGTGGAAAAAATAAAACAAAAGCAGGGGTGGCTGGATGGCGAGGGGCTGAGCAGGGACCAGGAAGAGAGGGGATGCTGTCAAAGTCAGAGCAGCATGCGGAGAAGGCTCTGAGAGTCAGCCTCTTCTCCGGCAGCTGGCACTCGCCATGCGGGCGGTTCTAGGCTGCCCCACAACCCTCCACACCCCACAAAAATGCAGACGCGAACGCTGAGGTTTGCTGCCAAAGACGCGCCACCTCCTCATTTCGTCATCACGCAAGGCAGAAAGAAGGCAAACGTTTGAATTTGTGTGCAGCATGATTTTTTTTTTTTAATTTTCTGACAAACTGCTAGAGAAGGTGTCTGCACAAAACAGCTATGGTTTGTCCCGTCACGTCACCCCTGATTCTGATCGCCTTGACGGTCTTCTGCCCTGTAGAACGAGGAGCTTTAGTACTGTTATTTCTTATTCATGGAAGAAATGTAGAGTGACGTTTAAAAAGTGTTAGTGGAGGAAGTAACTTTTTTCACCACCAGCTAGCTTTTGTAAACAAAAGAAAAACATGGAGACTATCATGGGCATCTCTTCAATTTTCATCGCAATGATACTTAAATAACAACAACAATAATAACAGCAACAATATTAGGCATAGTTCAGAACCATCTGCCCAATTTTACGAATCTCTCGTAAAATTTAGAGTGAACACGTTCATTGTAGGTTTTATTTAGTGCATTACTTGCGTTCATTGCAAAGGAAGTTCGAGTGTTTGACAATTTAGAGAAAGCCAAAAGTTATTTCAAACTATTTTCAAATTACGCTCATGTTCTCCTGGATATTAGAAGAAAAATGAAACATTTATTAAGACTTTAAAAACAGAAAGATGAGTTTAAAAATGAAATATTTTTTCATCACCACACCCGTTTGGTTACATGTCATCTATGGCTGCTTAGATTAAGTGGGTGTAGTAGATACCATATAACCTGCGAGGCTGAAAATATTTACCATCTGACCCTTTACTGAAAAAGTTTGCTGACTTCTGCTTTATAGCATTTGTTTCCTTCCACTAAATTTTTATTAGTTACTTCTATATTTTTTTTAAAATCGTTTTTATTCTTAATTTTGCATCTGACCTCATTACTAAATTCTGAATTGTTTATATTTCCAATGATTCTCCTGAAATTATTAGATGTTCACAATATCATATAAAATCATTATAATTTTATATCCATATTCCCATTATATGTATCTGCTATTTCTTTCATTTGTCTAATTTGTCTAGTTCTACTGACATATGAATATATAATATCATATGTACTTTCTTTATGTGTATAAATTTACATATTTATTTCTTTAGATATAATATTACATAATTTGGTTCTATTTAATTAAAATAAATTTCAATCAAAAACGGATGTGGAATGTAGTCAAGTGTTTTCCCACATCCACTGAGATGTTCCTAAATAATGTTCTCCTTTGACCTTTGGAGATGTCGCATTTTATGTTTTGAGTTCACGGGGATGACCTCACTCGGTTAGAATATTCAATTCTTCAATACCCAGCTGAATTTTATTTGCTAGTTATTTACTAAAGTTTTACATCAGTATTCAAAAGAAAATCGTGTTTGTATTTCTCTAGTGTTGCATAAGTTTAGGATGTGAAAGTTTTGCCGGGTCCATAAAAATAATTGAGATATTTTCATTTTTTCTATGCCTTCGGTCAGTTAAGAGCATCAGGACTGTTTTTTTCCTTGAATGGTTAAAGAATGTTCTATGATTTCGTTTGGTCGTGGCCAAATCGACTCTTTAAGAGATACGTGAGACTCCACAACCTCCATGTCTTTCCCCTTGACCTTGGTCTTTTTATATCACTTGGCTATGTTCTGGTCCTGGTTTAAAAAAAAAAAAAACTAATATACAGAAACAAAAGAAAAAAATTCATAGACTTTCCTAACAGGTGGTTTAGATAGTATTTGTTTTCAGGCTACTTGTGTGACCCAACAAAATGTGCTCTGCTAAAGCCTGTCACTACCTGAGAAGTAGGGACTTAGCCTGTGTCAACCCATTTTGCAGATTTCACCGGCCGGGGCTGTCAAGAAGGACTACGGTCATACGCAGTACGTGAGCGTGACCCTGCCGACCTAGAAAGACGTATTTATCCTGCATACACCTTGCAAAGAACAACATTTTCAATCACGTGAAGAGGCGAAGTTCAAGGGATGCTCGGCGAGAATTCTACTATGGGTAAGTGAGAAAAAGCTCTCCGGGGTATGCGGTGTTACAGGCGGTGCTGAGGAAAAGTCATGCTCTGTATGTTTCTTTGACATCGAGAGTGTTTGCGTTGTCTGCTTTTGTTATCGTGGACGGTTTTAAAAATCTAGATGTTGAGGGGGTACGTGCCATTGCACTCTCGCTCGATGGGACTCTCAAAAGCAGACTAGCGAAACGTTTGAGAAGTAACTGGGAGGAGAGATGGCCGAGGCCGCTGGCCCTGGCCTCACAATGTTCTTCTCCCTTGATCTTCAAAGCCATGTTCCTTTTAATTAGCATGTTTACAAGGTATAAGGGGCAACAGAGCTGGTTATCAAGAATTCACCTTGATGTAGGACTGCCTAACCCACAAAGGTCATTGCTTCTTTCTCTCTTCAGAGGCACTGGAGGCGGGAGGCAGGGAGGGGGTGGCAGGGGCACTTTCAAGTCGGCAAAAGAAAGCCGCGTGGTGGGCAGGCTCAGACAAGGGAGCGATTCTGGAGTCGCCGACCTTCCAGTGGACATCACATGGGGGCCACTGAGCTTGAGCGATGACCCGGGCCTTCTGTAGCCCATTAGTCCCAAGGCCCCCAGGCAGGTGTCTTCTGAAGTATGAAGGAAAAATGAAGCATGAAAAGTTTGTTGCATGTCTTATTTGTGTCATGGCCGCTAGCGGAGACAAAGTGAGTTTTGTGGAGTCCTAACCTCTGTCCCTGGTGAGCTTGGAACTGGATATTAAAGAAGAAAGACAAAGAGATATTTGTCTTAAAGCTCGGAGCACTGAACAAAGCAGGGTGTAGAAGTTAACCCTTCTCATGTGTTTCCAGATGGCTAGGGCTGTGCTTTTTACATAGACAGCACACTCGTAGAAAACACAGAAAAGAACATAATATCCATGCTCATGTGTGTAGAGGGACATTGACTTTATGTGTCATACACTTTAGTTATTAACAAGGAATGGCAAAGTTCATGGATTGGCCATTTCGATGAGAAAGGCTTTCTTTCTGTATAGATTAAGGTAATAAGATCCAGATTTTTTTTTTTTAAATAACACTATTTATTGTAAAATGGCATCTAGTTCTCTCTCTTCCTAGTGTGTGTAGGCGAGGGGGCTGGTGTCCCTTTTCTAAGTTATATAATTAGCAAAATTGCTGGTGGTGGGAGAATTCTGGAGAGGTTTCTTTATTTAGGAAGATTTCTAAAATTGTTACATTTTAAAATTTGAAAGAATAATTTTGATACCCATAAAGTGCAAAACAAACTCTTACTGTACTAAAGCAATGTCTCTTTACCTCCATTTCTTTCCATACATGTCCAAATAGAAAAAAAAAAAGTAGTTCAAAGTCGTCTCTAGTATTTGGAATTCTAGAAGCTAAGATGCTCTAGGAGAATTTAGATAAAGTGTGTCTTCCCTTCCTCTCGTTTCCCAGAGTGTGGTCTCGAGTATCATTAGACCCATTCGGGACCTGTGTGCCAAATACAGCACAGACCCATCTCATCCTCATTCAGTTGGGGGACCAGCATTTTCAGAAACCGATAATTCTTGCTAAAGAATAAGCCAGACATGGATGTGTGTGTGTGTGTGTGTGTGTGTGTGTGTGTGTGTGTTTTAGTTTTCACATCTATGGGAAAAAGTTAGCTCTCAGTAATAATAATAATAATAATAATAATAATAATAATAATAATAATAATAAATATTGCAATGCTATTGTCTTAATTTGTCCTAGGTGGATATGATCTTCTCCTCCCATAAGGAGATATTTTTTTTAGCCACTTGTGACAGTGCAATAAATGCAGTTTTTCTGTCATTGCAATGTTTTCCTACTCCTCACTTGAAAAGCCTAAAGCTTAGATCTTTCCAGAAAGTCTTCCTCCCCTCGCTCCCAAAAAAAGCAGTGCCTGCTCCTCCCCCCATATAGCCACAGGGACATTACATGATTAAAATGAAGTTTATATGTGATGGCAACATATTACATGTACGGCCTTCTTGAACTTTCCCCTACAGCACCCTGAGGTCCTAGGGGACTGTCCGAGCAAGGGACCCTGAGCACAGTCATCACAGCCCCCTTGTTCAGGCGCTTTCTCAGTGGGGAGAAGGCCGGGGTGGTGATGTATGTGTGTCCACCGCGTGCCAGCAGTAGGTTTCAGCAGTCGTCACCCCAACAGGTGGCTGGTTCTTCATCCGGCCAGTAAGAGCTGAGAGGTCAGTGACAACCACGGTCTCTAGAACTTCTGAGTTGCTTTATCTGTGACCATGAACCAGGCCATGGCCCGGCAGTGACAGCAGCCAGGGTTTGACCATCTCCCCTGTGCCTGGCAGTGTCCTCAGAGCTCTCTGGCATTTTCCGTGTGATCTTTTCAACAACATGATGCAATTACAGGAAAAAAATAGCGATTA
Source organism: Macroglossus sobrinus (assembly GCA_004027375.1). Lineage (NCBI taxonomy): Eukaryota > Metazoa > Chordata > Mammalia > Chiroptera > Pteropodidae > Macroglossus > Macroglossus sobrinus. Next base: position 191,966 of record PVKZ01002466.1, read on the forward strand.
CTCTCTGTAGGGAAGAAACCGTAGATAAATATGGATGGCCACCCTGCTTTGTATATTATGGAAAAGATTACTGAGCAAACGTAGGGAATCTCTGAGTACGGTACATTTGAAGATGCTATGCTAGTCACATTATGCATAAAGATCACGTTCATTTTCTAATGCTGCTGTGGCACAGACCACCACAAAGTTAAAAACAAGCCCCATTTATGACCTCAATCTGTAGATGAGCGAGCCGGCCAGGGTTCACCTGGGCTCTCTGCTTAGCATCCCCGGGCTGAAATCAGGGTGTCAGCCAGGGCTGGGTTCCCATCTGGGTCTCAAGGTCTTCTTCTGAGCTTCTGTGACATGTTGACAGAATTCAATTCATTGTGGCTGTAGGACTCATGGTGACTCATTTCTTTAAGGCCAACAAAAGAGCATCTGCCCTGGCTTCTTGTTTCCTTGATGGCTCATGAAACTCCCATTGGAAGGGACTCAAAGTGAGCTGATTAGGGACCTTTAATTACATCAGCAAAATTGCTTTTACTTTATAATGGGACACTCATCACAGGCACGGGTTCTGTACACAATTCAGTGGAAGGTGGGTGACCTCTTAGGACCATCTTAGAGTTCTAGAAACTCCAAGGGCATTATCACTTTTTTTTCAGTCGACAGCAATGTGGGCAGTGCCTGGCAGAGTGGCAAATAGTTTTATCTTTAAAAATATTTAATAGGATGTAATCAAGTTTTCCAGAAACAAACTAAACATGTTCAGCTTTATTAAGAATGTTTTATTTGTTGATATCTTATTTCCATTTGCATTTATCTATTACTTTTAGAGTTATTGTAAATATTTTGAAAAATAGCTTCTTTAAAATATATGTGAAAAAATAATTTTAATGAATTGAATTTTTTATACGTTCTTGATTTACATTTGTTTGGAGAGGTAGTCTGGTGTCCCCGCATGTCACTGCTGAGTGTGCCAAACCACAAAGCCTTATAACCTCAGCCTGAGAAGTTTTGTGTAAACAATTAAATAAGGTGACCACCACGTGACTACCCCAAGACTGCTCACTTCTCTGGGATGTTAACTGAAGCCATCAAATCCCTTTTCGTATATTATTTGCCATTTGGATATCCTTCAAATCAACAAAAGGCAGACTCACCTAATTTAATAAGTGAGCAAGAGATGTGAATAGTCAGTTGACAAAAAAAAAGCCATGATTCCTCCCCTGGGAATATGCTAGGCTTTTATAAGACAACTGACTTCATCAAATCCCGTGAACTTGTGTTCCATCAAGACAAAGAATCAGAAATCCCGAGGCTGGCAGTGCTGACATCAAGCCAGGCTTTGGTCTTCTGAAGAGGTGATGAATCCATGATCTGAGAAGGAGGAGGGATGTGAAGGGCTCGTTCAGCTGAAGATGCATCTCCACATCCCATCGAATAGTTCTCTTAAGAAAGGAGTCATGACATTGAGTAGCAAAAAGTACAAATGAATCCAGAGAGAAGAGCATTTGATGCTATAGGTCGTATTCTGCAAACTTGATGAAATACCTTGTTCCCGTTTTGAACTATTCACACCTGTGAAATTATTGCCATAAAACAAAGAAGCAACAGAACATGACAAGATGAGCTAAGTAGTAGAGTCCTAAAAGACCAAACTAAAGAATAATACGGAAACGAACTAAAAGAACTTAATGCTGAAAATCGGTTTCTCCTCTCTGCCATTGAGAGTTCAGACACTTTTCCAATATGTCACTTAAATACTTTTGCCTTCATGGCAGTCATTTTCTCCGAGTAATAAAATGCCGATGATGTGGGTGTCCAACTGGCCAATAGGTTTGCAGAGATTTAAACACACCGCAATTTGAGGAAGATAAAACAAAATCAACTGCAAATGTGAATTATACTCCTTGAACTTCTTCCACACGCATCTATAATCACCATGGGGTTAAAAAATAAAATAAAATCACCTTTCCTGCAAAGGCATCGCCCTCCCCAATGTCCCTTTCCCAATCAAGTTAAGAAACAAAGCCCTCTGGGGTAAATCACTGCAATGCTAATGAAATCCAGGCAGGCGACTTGAAACTCGAAACAGAAAAAACAAAATTATCCAATGGAAATCATTCATTAGCAGTCCCTGGTTCATTGAAACTAACAAAATGGGGAAGAAACATGACCTGAATGTGTCACGGATGATAATGATCGTATGCCGATGCTGTGTTTTCTGCCCAGATGCGTCCACAACACTTCCCTGAGTTTCCTAAGGGGTGGGAAAGAGGCAGTTGACCATTACTACAAATTAATAACTTCTGGGATGACTAACAGCGTAGGTTAACAACTGGATTCTCTTATTACCCAGGAGTTTTAAGAAACTCAGCATGACTCTAGCTGCAGCCTGCTTCTGCTAGAGGAACAAAATACAGAAAAGGCCCTACTAGCCGTCCCAGTTGATACAAGACCTAACATTTGCCTTTAGAACCAATGAGTGATCATGAAGCCTTTCTTTTGCCTCTGGGAGGATATTGTATTTATTGTTTTTACCCCCTAAGCTCTCTCCAGAATTGCACTCAGAAGTATTAACACACTATAGTGAATCAACTAAGCGGTAGCAATTCCGCGTGTTTCACTATTCTGCATAAATGCTGGCCTGCAAGGTGGACTCCTCCTCCCTTGCCATTACACACACACACACACTCACCCCATATCACAGACTTGAGCTCAGAGAGGGAACAAGCTTGGGAAAGTTACTGCAGTAATGACAGAGAGGAGAAATAGGGCTGCCTATTAAATTAGAAGGCCACCTCCATGAATCTTTCTTCTGATCAACTTCCTCTACTCAATTGACTTGGCTTAGTCAGCATCTATCTGACTGTCTTTTTGAAAGCATTCGCCAGGTACCACCTGGAAAATAGTTCACCCACTGTAGATGAAGTCTGATGAGGCTGTGTTAACCAGGCACCCTACCCTCCCTCAGCGAATGGGCAGAACCTCTAAGTCGAGCCAACCGAAAACTCTCTTCTTAGAATCTAAGCTGTGAGTAGAGGGGCAGAAAGATTAAAAGTGTCCACAGTCATTTTTTCAGCTCTGAATAGAACCCTCATGAGTTCTATCTCTGTCACTTAACAAAACTGCAGCTAAAAATTTTGCTTCGGCCTCCCATTCCAAGAGGCATTTGTTTTAAGTAGACCTTTCCATTGAAATATATAACGTATATGGAAAGCACATAGATCATAAACAAAGAGTTTGATGAAATTTTGCATATAAACCTGTGTCGCCACCATTGGGAAGGAGATATCGAACTTCGCTACTTAGAGTCCGAGCCCCTTGCTAGCAGTCTTGCTATCGTTCTCCAGGAGCTTCTTAGAAACGCAGACGCTTAGGTCAAACCCAGACCCAGTGAATCAAAATCTGCATTTCCGCAAGACTGCCAGGGAGGGCCACCGATCCAGAATGTGACTAGCTCTCCAGAAATCTTTGTGCATCAACCTGTCATTAAGCCCTCGAAAGCCACCGTGTCCCTGACTAACCCTAGATTCGTTCTGTCTGTTCTTAAACTTTCTATAAACTGATTCATGGTATATCATTTAGGGGGGTCTGGCTCCCTTGGCTCAGGATTACGTTTGGAGACACTCTGATGCTGTTGCACTCAGCAGTATGTTCTCAGTGTTATTTTTTAATTGCTGGGTAATCATTTAGTGTTTTACATATTTCGTTATTTACCTTTGGGTCTGATTATGTACAATGCTAGCATGCTCATGGCCCTCAGGGAACATACTTATGTATTTCCATTGGGTGAAATGTTAGGATTAGGACTGTGAGTTCACGGAGGATGTGTATGTTCAGTCATCATAGATACTGATGAAAAGTTTCCCAAAGGGGTCGTCCCAGTTTGCCATCAGAGTATGATACCTGTCATGGTCCTACTATCTATTAGTTGTCCTCGTGAAACACTAATGTTTTTACCCAGAACTTTCCTCCACTCACATTATACTTTAATAATAAAATTAAGCAATGGCTGATACAAAATAGCCAATGGCCAGTTTTACCTGTCAGATGTGCACTGACAGGTACATTCACCTAGGCAATCCTCGCAAACACATAATTAGGTTGGTGTCAATTCTTAGACACCAACTCCTTTGTCATATGTTTATTAAGTACCATCAGCATGTCAGATATGAAAAAAAGCCACGAGGGAGATAATTCTTTCCTATGGAACAGGGGTTTCAACCCCCAGGCTGTGGACTGGTACCGGTCTGCAGCCTGTTAGGAGCTGGGCCATACAGCAGGAGCAGCAAGCAAGTGAGTGAAGCTTCATCTGTGTCTGCAGCCGCTTCCCAGAGCCAGCATCTCCGCCTCAGCTCCACCTCAGATCATCGGGCATTAGATTCTCATAGGAGCCCCGGTCCCTGGTGCCACCAGGGTTGGGGACTGCTGCAGTAGATCATATGACAGCAGGAAGGGCATCTATGATAAGGGTGACAGGAAGGAACATCACTCTCCTACTAAGAGCAGAGCCAATACTGAAAACTAAAAACGCAGGCATGTCATCCTCATCTCCTGCAAGGAGAAGAATTTTAAGGGCATGGTTTCTTTCTTCTAATGTCTATTGATTTGAAAAAGACATAGTTTATCGTGGCCAGCAGTATAGACAACAGGACCTCTTGATTGCATGCCCTTTTATGCAAGACACTTTGTGTAATGTTATTTTATTTAACCTGATATCAACACTGATGAGATCATTATTCCTATTTCACGAGAGAAGCAGCTGGGGCTCACAGAAAGTTAAACAAACGATGTGGCCCCAATCACACTGCTGGTAGAGAGTCACCTGACTCGAAGGTCACATGGCCTTCTCGCTTCATCACACTCTCTCTTCCAGTCTGGCTCTTTCCTCCACAACACTGAAACCCTTTCCTCCAGCTGCGCGACACTCCACATCTGTTGTCGTCCACCCTCCCTTGTTGCACATACTGGTCATGGTAGCCCACCCATCACACCTATTGAAGGCGACCGGAGGACCACAGGGTCCGCAGAGTTCAGAGCGGGCTCCGGTGTGCCTGGCCGGAGAGCTGCAGAGAAAGCTTACATATGCCACGGGCCAGCCCCGCCTGCCGTCTGCCGTGTGTCCGAACATCCTTCTCAGTGTCCCTCACTCCATCTTCAAGGCCTCACCTTCTCTCTATGTTTCATCATTGGGTTTACTCATGGAAAAAAAAAAATTATTTCATTAGCTGTATTCAACTGGAGTCTCTAGGACAAAACCCCCTTTGTTCTGTCCTGAATGAAGTGAAGGCTGTAAGGGGTTTAAACTTCGGAAGGTCCTGGAACTCTGGTTTCTGTAATTACGTCCTGGGTGCATAATGAACGCACCTGGACTGCAGCAGACCCTACTCCATAACGAGTCCGACGGCAGTTTTCACCGTCTTTGTGTGAAAACGAACCATGATCTGGAGTGAGAAACAGTAAGAGGAGGGGACTACGGTGAGGACGGCATGGGCTTAGCCATCCATCACGCTCGGTGCTCTAGACATGCCTTTACTCACCATGGGGTCTCAGGCAAGGCACCCAAGGCTTTTGAATCTGTTTCTGCACCTCTGCACTGTATGAAGATGCTATATGACCATGGGGTGGGCCACAGAGGGGAGGAGGATATAAAAACACTATGCTGGAATTCTCATCTTAAACCCACAATCCCTGCAGACAGGCACCCATAGCATTACGATGCTATACAGGCATGTCCCATCCCATCCAGGAGCCCGGCCATTTCCAGGTATGAATCAGACAAAACAGGCAGCCCAGAGAATCCAGTAAATGGCGAGAAATAGCTCGGGGGACCCCGGGATGGATGATGTTTAGGAGGCGAGCGTGAGGATCTGAAGCCAAGCCAGCCCTGTGAGAGAATGGAAGACGAGGCAAGTTACAAAACCCCAAGCTTGGGATCTGGGGCCTAAGCAAAAACCCTCATGTATAGAGAAATTTAACTGGAAACTCTGGGGGCTGGATGATCAGAGAGAAGTAGCCTCTCTTCTCTCTCAGGCTGAATTTAGAAAGCCAAACAGCAGCCTGGGCTTAGGACCGGGGCAAAAACAGTGACAAGGAAGAGTGTCTGGGGCCAAACGCTGAGTCTCTCAGGTGTGTCGTCCAGGGTCGTGGAGCGTTGGTACGGTTCTTGTTCAAAGTATTTTAGGAACTCTATCGTGGACTCTTGTAAGCCGCCTCCCCCAAGCCAGCATCCCCGGTTTTCTTAACTTGGCCTTCATCCCATGGCTGTGGTGGTCACTGGCTTCTGAACATATCATGATTTATCCAATCGCGAGCTCTCAAATGAAGGGGCATGAACACAGGAATGGTCTTCTGTATTTCTGGAGGCTACGCTTCCTGAAACTCAAAAGAGCTTTGGCAAGGGGGCAGGGACCACTTAGATGACAAGGTCTGCCCTGCTCACCCTCATCCGCTGTTAAGCTCTGTTTCAACCCCAGATTTGTGTACTGGCTTCTTCGTGCCACTCAGTGTCAGAATTTATTCATGTCTGTGAGCACACAGTCTAAACGATTTTTAAAAATCTTCCTGGAAAGAGAGAAAAGTCTCCCTCCTTTTAATATTTGTCACGTCTAATCCTTATGGTCAGGTTGCCAGATTTCTGACTAGGCTCATTAATTTACTTAATTATTAGATTTTGGAAATAATTGAACCCTCGCTTGAAAAAGCCTCGGGGCATAGCTCAATAAAAACTCGCATTAAAATATCAACGAGCAGCTGCAATAATAACAAAAATAAAATCTATCTGCATAAAACCGCGTACTTTGCCCACTGCTTCGTCTGGACAGACCAATTTAGAAGGACTAGTTTAGCCGCCTGGAATACAATTAATTTGTTGGCATTGCCTTAGGTCTGGCACACGTGGGTTGAAGGGACATGTTTTTTTTCTTGACAGGTGTGACCTGTACTACGTTAAGGAGTGGGTAGGAAGTGTTGGGTCTGTCAGGAGGGGCGTGACATCAGACATCGTGCAGTTCGGAAGGTAGGCCTGACAGCATCAGGCATCTTTGAGAAGCTCATGTAATTGACTGGGGCCCTAAGTTCCAGATGTTAAGACAATGTTCTTGGACTAGATGACCTCCGTGTTTCTTTTCAGTCTCAAAGTCCTTTGCGTCTGAGACAATGGGATTCCACGAGTTAAAAGAAATACCAACCAGTTAGAATTTCGCTGATATTCTCCACCTTGGCTCTTCATTCTCTGCAGCCAGCAAGCAGCTCGATCTGTTTGTCGAACTGTAGACTCGGGCCGCCATTAGCATATTCACACCCGTTCGGAATCCGTGGGCCCAAAGCGGTTTACAGGGGTTTTATAAAGCGTGCGGAAGATGCGACCCCTGACCTCGGAGCGCGCACGGGAGAACTTCTGTTTTGCTGTGCACTCGTTTCTAATAACCTGCTCCTTGTCTCTATGCAGAGGCATCTCCCAGAAATAATTAGCTGCAGACACAAAACAATTAGAGGCTCGCAACCTCCGAAAACGTGTTTGTCGGCTAATTGGCTCGTGTTCACACTGCGATGTTCGCCTCTCCCACCGTAGCACCTGCGAAAGTTTAGCTCACGGAAATGGGGCCGAGGTTTCCAAATTTCGGCCTGGCAAGGGCAGGCTCCATGGTGAGCGTGACCCGCATTTTCTGTGGGCATTCTTAATGGCACTCGAAAACGGTCGAGCATATGGAAATATGAAACGTGAGTCTCTGGGCGGCAAACGCTTTGAGGGAAGAATGATGAATCCCAGCAGCCTGGAGAAACACCCAGATGCACCTCTGATTTTTGTCCAAACCTATGTTGCTCCAGGATCTACCCCACAGGCCTCTTACACCTTAGGGTGTGGGTGTACATTTCCTCATTTGTGTCCCCGCAAACAGGAGCGGCTCTCCCGTGGCAGGCCCATGCGTGAGGAGGGGGCTGCGTATCAGTCAGCAAGGCACACTCGCTTTGAGTGGAGTTTCCCCGTTTCCGTCACGATTTGAATCGAATTCTTCACTTTCTCCCAAAGTTCTCCTTCATGGCCAACTCTGCATGAGCTGCACCTACACTGGGAACCCCAAACACACTTCTGTTTGGTTTATAGCTTTAATCTGTGATCTAAACTTCGGAGCCAGAATCCTCTACCGACAAAGCAAAGCGGACCAGACCCCTGAAGTACTGAAAACGACTCTCTCCTTCACTATCCTCTGAGTCTCTCCTCCTCTAGGCCCCAGTCTTGACCTATAAAGAACTGAACAAACACTAGCATAGCTTCTAACTCGAGGATGACCCCGGCCTAACCTGAAGAATCTGCCTGAGAAAACTCAAAGCTGCCGATAGAATTGACCTGTTCTCACCAGCATTCGGAGGCAAGGCCTTGCTCCCCAGACTCCATAGATGGGGAGGAGCCCCACTTCAGGAAACTCCAGCTGGCAAATCCGGGACCCACCCCACTTCCCACTTTTTGTAATTTGTCACTGACCTGACTCTCCTGAGCCCCTGCTCACCCCCTTCCTCCTCCCTCATTCTCCCTTTAAAACACCTCATCGCCCCATACAAGTCAAGTTGAATTCAGTTCATGCTGGACTCTTCATATTGCGATGGTATATGACTGTTTTAAATTTGTCCTTACCACTTAAACTAGGGTCTGGCTTAGTTTATCTTCAGCAACGTCTACTTAAAGGCCAAAGGGCACGTGGTACCCAGAAGGCTGAAGTAGTTACGGAAGACATGTCTTGGCCAACAGCCTTTGTACTGGCATCACCTCAGCCGCGTCTGGCTGTCGAGTTGCTGACTGCATCTCTTGCATCCATACCCTGGAATGAGAGTGCCTGTATGAAGAAGGAGAATCCCTAAACGTTTCCAGAGGTTTTCAGCCCACAGTCAGCGTTCCCCAGAGAAGGAGGCACCCCTCTGGAGAAACACAGAGACCTCCCAGCATCTCCCCTGTCACTTTTCTCCATGTAGCTACCTGGTGTTGGTTTCAAACCCCCTTGACTTGTTTATGCTGCCAGGGCGGCCGTTTTCAACACCTCTTTGTTCAGCAAGTGTTTGGCTCCTTGCCATCACCTTTGCCCGTCCTGGCGACATCAGATTATAGCGCTTGCCGAGTTGAGAATCGAAGATGCCTATGACAAAGCCGGCAGCTCTGTGAGGCCTCGGTAGCTGAACAAGTTTATTTCCAAGGAGGAAGAAGAGGAGGAGGAGCAGAAGGGAAAAAAAAGAAGGGAAGAGAAAAAGGATGAGGAGAGGGAGAGGAAAGAGAGAGGGGAAGGGGTAGGAAAAGATGAGAGAAGAAAGAGGAAGGAGAGAAGAGGGAAACAGTCGAGTCTGGCTTTATGGTGGACCACCCTATTCCTCAAGCCTGGGCTCGCTTTTTACTTTTATTATTTTGTTTTGTTTTGTTTTGTTTTGTTTTGTTTTGTTTTGTTTTGAATCTGGAAAGACGTCCATGGCTTCTCAATGTAGAAACCTTATTTTGGTATTAACAAAGCGAGGTGTTGAACGGGAGGGAGGGGAAAAAGAAAAGAAAAAGAAGAAAAAGAAAAAAGTAAGCCCTTTGCGTATCAGAGAATGCCGGTATGGGCCAACCAGACGCAGAGGGATTAGACAAAAAAAATGCAGCTCAAAGCAATATGCCACAGCTGGTGTGAAAAATTAATTCGGAGGACGTTACCTGGGCAACTGTCTGTAACTCTGGCACCAAGTTCTGTTGATCCTTTACTGACCAGAGAACACTCTCTCCATCAACACACAATGAACGCAGACAGATGCCACACTCATTTCTTAATTGCGAGGTCAAGATCGTCCAAACGTATTGTGGAATCGCTCCAAATCAGGTAGACGCCTAAAGATGACAATTCAATCATCTTTCGGAGAAGACGAGAGAGAGGGTTAAGTGTGCAGCGTGAAAGTACCCAATGAAAATTGCTTCTCTCAATAACTGTTTCTAAAAGAGACCATGGCAAAAACATCTTTGCCAAAGGAGCGATGAGTGCTGAGTGGATCAAGGCTAATATCGCTACACTTGTAAAGGAGGTGGGATCTGGAATCTATTTCTTTTATTTCCAGTATGATAACTTTATAACTTATCATTTACAGAAAGGAAATGACTGGGAGATAAAGCAATCCGTGAAGTTTTATAAAATGAAAGTCGAATTCTAGTTCTGGATAGGTTACCGACCATTTGAATTTTCCTCCTTCATCTTCCAAACACCAGATACATGACAGGGAAAGGTAATAAGAAATAAAAATAGATATACATCTAAAAAAACCCCTGGGCCTGCAGAGAACCAGAAAATTCTGCCACATTTCTGCAAGTGGAAGGTACATGGGAGACGTTGTATCATGAAGCCAATGAAGAAGACGTAACCCAGAATGAGTGTGGAAAGGACAGATGCTGACAGGCTCAGAGAGGTGCTGGCATTAGGTGGGAGGAACAAGTGAGCCTGAAGGAGAGGGCCTAGGTGATGATAAGGAGTCAGCTTCCCCTCCACCCCAGCAGGCATAAGTCTTGGGAATCCAATGTTAACTCAAGGAGAAAGTGTCACACACTCATTCTGTAAAGGAATTGAACTTGGGAGCTGGTGAAGGTTTAGGACGGCAGAATGATGTTTTTGTTGTAGCCTCTATGGGTCCTTGCCTATGACCCTAAATCAAAGTCCACCAATCAGCAAGCCTCCCCTGAATGCTCAGAGATTGGAATCAACCATATTCTTTCTTCGTTTTTAAATAGGGATGAGGTGTCTCTAGAAAGTTGAAGGACATTTCAGTATGAAGAAAAAAAGAGTTTTAAAAAAGGAAGAAACAAATAGAATTAAAAATGAACTCTAACAGGGCCTTGGACGGGCCTTGAGGGGAGTATAAGATAAAAAATCTCCAGTAATTATCCTCAGAAAAGCTGTATTCATCAAACAAGAACAGGTGTTTACATAAAATGAACTATTGATGAAGCAGAAGAATTTCTAGATATTTAAGATATGATTGAAGAGGGGAAAAAAAGAGGAAGAAGGGTTGAGAAATAAGTACCTCTCTCAGAATGTGGAGCTCAAGAAAAAGAGAGAAAAAGCGAGAGAAGATAAAGAAATGGGAGCGTTAACGCCAAAAGTTTGATGTCTAATTAATAATACTCTCAGAATGAGAGGACAGAGCAATTGAGGTGGAAGGAAATGATCGAAATCATTATTATTATTATTACCATTCTGAAAAAATATATCATGTTAACAACAACAGAGACAAAGAAATTTCACACGGATTTGGTCATGATTTCTAGACCTCACATTTGCAAGTGATGAAAGTTGCTGCAAACATACCTTTTAAGGCTCATTTAAAAAAGCAATCAAGTGAGTGGTTTATATTATGGAGAACATGAATTTTCTCTTCCAGATTAAATAAAAAAGACGCACTTGGTAACTTGCAGTTTGGGATAAAATTACAGCGACAGCACTGTCTGGATTCAAAAAAATATATCTATATCTGAAACAATTAAGATGGAAGCAAAGATGATTGTGAAGAGGCCGTTAATGACTTCGCAGATGGCTCTAGAGGAGACAGTGATATATGTAAAATCTCTGAAAAAGAATTGCTCCATAGAAACATAGAAGTAGAAAAATATTTTTAAATTAATAGTATGTGTATATCATAATACTTTCCCATATTTTTCCCTTACTAAGTTATTCAATTAAATCTAATAAGTAGCTGGTTGACTCGTTTAAGACATTTAAATATATGTATTCAAGTTAACCTATGCCCGATGAAAAAGCTAGTTATTTGGAAAAATACACACTCTATAATGATAGGACATAATAGAATTCTGTTATTAATATTGTTTTTAAAAGTAGTTCTCTCAGAAGTTGGAAGATAAAAAGGCAGAAGAAGTAAATAGAACATGAGAACGGGGTAAAGGTTTAATTATGTTAAGGAGACTTACAGAAAGATAAACAGAAAGTAGGACACATAACATCTTCATCTATTATAATGGAAATAAAATAGATAAATTTTAAGGTGCTAAGTAAAGAAATAGAAATAAGTATAGCATATTATTTAATAATTTGAAGACAAATGCTTCTAGAATTTTAACAAAAATGGGTAGAAATGATTGTCTCCAAGAGGGGAGAATTTATCTGGGAAACTGTGAGATTACTTGGGGTCAATACACTAATGCTCGCTCTCTCTCTTAATTTTAATTTTTAGTTTTACTTCTGGGGTTAAGGGTAGGAATATGTTTTCACTGAGCCTAATCCACAATCTACCTCGAACCCCGGCCATCATTATGTGCACCTAACAGCGCCGGTCCCCTCGCCACTCATAGCTGACTTTCTTCTCCATAACTTGGCCCCGCACCTTATCATCTTTGACAATTATATAGCACCTTTTATCGGGGTGGAGGAGTTCTATCGACATATTACTTATTCCATAAGACAAACTCTCAGCAAGAAGACTAAATCCCCGTGTTCCGTGCTCGACATTGAGTGAAATGGAAGTGGCAAAATTTCACCAGCCTAGGGACCCCCTGAGATATTTAGTGACTATATCATGTCGGGTAGAGATGTCCAAGTTGTATTTATAGGACGTAAGTGGGCACAGACCGAAATAGAGACAGGAAGCGGCAGTTCATCTGATTGGGTGATGTAGTCGAGATTCATTTGAGATGACAGAATTGGGGCATCTGAAAAACGCAATGGGTTCTATAACTAGATACTTGAAACCATCAAAGCAGAGCAGGAAAGGACATCCATGAGTTGTCAATCAATGACCGGAGGACTGGAAAACAGTAGCTTTAGGGTGCTTCCCACAGACGAATCGGCTTTGCTTTTCTGTGCAAGGTCTCTGAGCTCAGATTTACACTCCTGAGACTGAGAATCCCATTAGTGCAGCCAAAACCCACTCCTTGGGCAAAAGGAAAAGCAGAATGATTATTTGCTACTCCTGCATTTCTTCAAAGAAAAATCAAGGTGCTCCAGACAGACAAATAGGAGGTAGAGGGTACCCAGGCAAAAACAAAGGATGTCTACTACAGTTTAGAATACTCGTTATCAAAGTTTTGGGACGGTTCATTTCAAATGTCTATCTCGTTAGGTACATGCAATATTTCCCCAAGCATTTTCTTTAGAGTGCCTGCCACACAAGACACTCCACCAAAAAAAGTTTTGTGTACCAGTAATTTGAAAAAAGCATTTTTTCCTAAAATCTGTCTAACTTTATTAATCATATCATTTCACAGACTTATTTATCATGACGTGTTTCTTTCCGAGTAACTCGTGCTCATGCACACTAGTATTCTCAGAAACCAAAAATTTAAATACCTCAAATATTTGGCAATATGTACATAAGGAACCTTAAAAATGGAACAAATTTTTTTGTTTTATTTACTGAAAGGCTTGGAAATGTCTAAATAAAATATCAGCTTCTTGGTTTATAAGGCAAAAATACATATTGACAAAATAAAAAATCTGCAGCAGAACATGAAATGATTGTTAATTAAGCATCCTCCGGTTTGCAAGAGAATAATTTAGCTCTAAGAAAAAATGTTGTTCGATGTTACGTGTAATTTTGAGTAAGGCTTTGGAATTTTTGGAGTTCTCCTCCTGGCCTTCCAGTTTGGGTTTAGAAAATGAGATGAAACAGAGAAGAAATGAAAGAAACAGTCGTCTTGTCTCCTACCTCTGCTTCATAGAGTCCTTACCAGAGACTCATACGCCCAAATTCGGACCACCTACCTACAGACAGAACCCGGTTGTCCGGGTTCTCACGAGTAAATGGAAAGGTTCCCAGTCCTGAAATAACAGAGGATGTGTGCATGTGTTTGGGAGCAGTGGGGGTCTGGAATGCGGGTCCAGCAAAAGCATGGGCAGAACAGATTCTTTGTGAGGTCAGAGAGGGTAGGAACACGAAAAGAACCGATTCCAGAGTGCCGGTGGTGAATCATTGCACTCACCAGAAGGGGCAAAGTAATCTGACTGCTGCTTTTATAGGAGGGGTTCTTCGGGGGCAAAGGGAAGCAGAATCAACAGGAAAAGTAGAAAAAGGGGAAAAAAAGGGGGGGACAGTAGAGTACAACAGAAGGGATGACGGGGTTGAAAGCTCTCCTGTTCCTGAATACCAGCTGTTTGGACAGGGGAAAAGTGAAGGGCACAGGATTTGTTTATTGATCACCTACTGCTTATAGGTGATAAATGGCTTCACTGGTGCATTTACCTGTTGTCAGCAACTCTGTTGAGTGTGTGTTTAGTTCCTACTTTACACACACATTGAGGCTCTTAAGAGTTCATGAACACACCTGAATGTTACATACAGTAAGAGAATTTGTAGTGGCTCAGAAGCCCACATCCACTCTCGTGCACCCCACCCCCCCACACCTTTCAACGAAGGGGAGCAAGAACACCTGGCCACGACACGAACTAGCTTTGCCTGAATGCACCTGTGTAAGGCTGGCCCCTGGACTTCAGGGGGGCTTTGCCCGAATGGGTAGCTATACCCCGGTGGCCCCTAAGGGCATCACGTGACATTCTGGAAGGAGGTCAGTCGGTGCAGGCTGTGGGTTTAAGGTGCTGAGCACAGAAGGGTTAGACTACTGATCCTCGTAATGAAGACAGCCTTCGAAATAAGATCAGTTGACTCTCAAAATCTCGGGCAAATGCGTTATCAGTTTTAGAACGCTTTTCATAAAGAGAATTGCCAAGAATAATAGTTGAAATGCAGACCACTTATATAATCAGATGCAGGTACTCCTTTATTCAAAAATGGCACGCTCTCTGTTGATGTCAAGTCTGATCATTTGTTTGTTTGTTTTTTATATTTTTGCCTGTAAATGTTATATCTCATGGCTTGTGGGCAATTTACAGTAAGATTGTTCATAGGGAAGATACTCAAATTTATTTTCCCGCTAATGCTGGGCATTTGCAGGGTTTTGTAGCTGCCTTCATCCACCCACAGTCAGTCCTTCTAGCAATAAATACCTCTTGTAGGGTGAGAGATGAACAAAGTCCATCTGCCCTTGTGTTTTCCTTAACACCACATGTGGGATACCTGGGGACCACGTTTTCTGGACCATGGTAAAATCAAAGACTGCTTTATCTTTGACAGACGGGCAGATGGATGGATAAACAGGTGGGCAAAAAGAAATCAAGATTTAAAAAAAAGAAAGGAAGGAAGGATGGAGGAGAGAGAGAGAGAGAGGAAAAGAGGGAGGGAGGAATTAAAAGCCATGCTGTGGTGTAGAAGAAAACATTTCTTTGGAATAACCCGTTTTGTGACTTGGTGACAGAGTCTGCTCGTGGATTAGGGAGAGAGTCTGCAGGATGAACGGCAGCTCGTCCCAGTGTACAGAGCGATGACGGGCAGTCGAGATGAGTTCTGGGTTCAGCCGTCGACTTAAAGCCGGAGACAGCTCCCTAACCTTATGCCCTTCCCTTTCCAACTTGAAAAATCTTATTAATCTGGAGGAAAGCCTGCTGGCAGCGTCTGAGCGTGAGAGGGCGTGGACATTCGAGACAGACTTGAAATAGTTAATGGCATGGCCAGACTCGGGAAAGCTTGCCGGGGCCACATGTTTTCCCAGCGTGTGACCCGCAGGCACACACCTGCGCCCGCTCAGGTTACAGCTCCCTCCTTCCCGCCCCTAGGTCAGGCCCTGGTCCCCGCCAGACCCAGGACCCTCCCCTAATGAAATGTACCGATCACCTAGAGCAACAGAGGGGATTAGGGAATATGGGATGTCCCTCTGTCTCTCTTCACTCATTTCCTTTCCTTTTAATTATTTCAGAAGAAAAAACACTAACTGTTAAAAAAAAAAAAAGAGTCAAAAAATAACAAAAGCTAAGCCCCTTAAAGGAATAGATGGATATCTGTAAAGATTAAATTTTCACTGCCCTGTAGTTACGGCTAAATGTGATGGGACGTTGACTTCAGGCAGCTCTGGATGACCTGTTTCTACTCATCTGCCCCTCCCGAGGCCTCATTTAGAAAATATCCGTGATCAGTCACCATCTGGCTGCAGTAGGACAATGTTTAGAATTTCTTGTTTGACGCTGTCTTGCTTAGAATGACTTTGTTCTTGTTGTCAGTGTCAGGAGGGTGTGGGTGTGAGTTCCCGTTCAGTCTTTAATAAGTGATATGACCTTGGGTATATGGTTTACCTCTTTCATCTCAGCTTCTTCATCTAAAAAAAAAAAAAAAAAGGACTATGTCTCCTGTACGGTGATGCTATGAGTATTTTTTAAAAATTCAACTATGGTGATGGATTTACCAAGACACATTGTGGCGATCACCTCACATTATACAGAAATGTGGAATCATGTTATGCACCCAAAACAAATATAATGTCATCTGTCAATTATATCTCAGTAAAAATAATATTCATAAAACCCATAGTTCATCCCTCGGCACACAGTAGGCTTTCAAAAAATGGATGGCTTCTATTTACAGAAGAAAAACAACCAAAGTTGCCAGGTCTTATATCCTCCCCAAGAAGAATACATTGGAATTAAAAAATTGAGTACAACAGTTGAATCCATCAAGTTCCAACAATCAGAGGCTAAATATTTTTCTAGAAGATGAGAGTTTTCCCTAGGACGAATCATTTCAGAGACAGGCAGGGACAATGACCCAAGCAAGCACTCTATATAAGAGAGATGCAGGTTGTGTTGCTGCAAAAATTAATACTGTAGCGTCTGATTAAGCTCTCTGTATTTAAAGTGAACTTGACTTTAAATCTTTCTTAGTCCCTACAGTAAAAGTTACAGTGTCCGTGGACAAGTCCTTTCTGTTAAACTCTAAACATTCACCGGCATAATTAAGGCTCATCGAAAGTAGCATTAACTTGGACATGTGGTAGGAGAGGCCATGGTTAATTCCAGTCCTTATTGCCTCGTAACTTTGGATGTGTCACTATGTGTCCGTGGACGGAGCAGCAAAGAGTCCAGGTGTGCCTCAGCCTCTTTGTAAACAGAATCCTTTCTCAGGCTTGGCCCTCCTCTCCAGAGCGAGCCCCAGAGTTGCTGGCCCACTCCATGCCTTGTCTTGATCATTTAAAGAATTAACCAACCTTCCTTCCTTCCTTCCTTCCTTCCTTTCTTCCTTCCTTCCTTCCTTCCTTCCTTCCTTCTGTTCATCATGTATTAGGTTATCTAACAAATATTACAACAAAACATTGAAATCTTGACTCCTTCGTTTCTTTGAAGTAGTTGAGAATCATAAATAAATTGATAAAAATTCATAGGGAAGATGGTAAGCCATTTTCAAATGAAAGCCCATGGCTACCCTTGCTTTATTGGTGAGGAACATTGCATTTAAGACACGGGAGTCTGCCTTTCAATCTCTATCATGCAAGATTCAAAAGTCTAAGTCAGGAATGGAGTATATTAAAAAATCGTCCTGCCCTAAAACCATAAACCAGCGGAGGCTCACTTGAGTCGAACAATTTATCCCTTCTTCTGATTCATTTTGTGTAAAGCAGTCTTCACGTAGTGGAGCTGGGACCTCTGATTTGAGCAGCATCAGCAAAAACAAGAAAGTCATCTTTATCTGGAATTAACTACAAATTCAATTAGAATAAAAATCTTCGCCAACCTCGTGGAGAGGATTTTACACAAAGAAAACCAGATGTTTCGACAACATTGAGAGCGCTTTGCCTCGCGGTCTAAGGAATTTTCCATCTTGTAAGCCCAATCACTGGTGAGAGTTACACAGATCCAACTTCCCTGACTCACTAAACGGCTTCCATTTCCCATGCTCCTTTAATTAGATTTACTTCTTTAACCAAAGTAATATTGGGTTGGAAGAATGGGGAGGAGGGGACGGGGGTGGACCCTACTTAATATTGGGTTAGCAAGTATGGAGGGGAGTGAAGGGTAAGGGTTGAGGTCGGTCTGGGAGTTCTTTTACAGATGAAGCTTTTCTTATTTATGATGAGCATATTCCGCTGGGGAAAAAAAATAGTAATAGAATTAATCACTAGAGGTTGTTGTAAGATCATACCTTAGCTCTATTTTCAGCTTCGAACAGATTATAGGACGGTGGTGCCCAAGTGGAAAATAGAAGAGATTGAGAACAGAACAGATGTTATGGAGCTTTATTTTATTTTATTTTATTTTTTTCACTAGAGGATGATTAAAGTGTGAAATGGCCTATGAGGCAAGATGGTAAAGAAAGAGACACCAGGATCCCTCGGGCCATGTGCAAAATGCAGGGGACGGGAGGGCAAGGGGCCCAGATGGAGACCTTGGTTTGACATGTTGAAGGAAGGCAGCATGAGAGGGTCCCTAGAATGTCAGTGTCGCAGAAGTCGGAGATGGTGGTGACTCTGGACATGGAAATGATATGATGAACGATGGGAATTCTTGTTTGCGGTGCTTCTCTGAAGGTCGCATGCTCTGCCATGAAGATACAGGAGCCACGCATCGCCTAAAACAGTACTGAACAGGTGTAAGACGCACATGTAACTTAGCTCGTCGATGGGCGCACAGCATCCAGCTAACGCCATTTTTGTTGTTGTCATTGTTCGTGCTGGAAGGGTTAGGAAACACTTTCACAATCGTGATTCCATGTTCATCTCATCCTGACTACAACTAGTGAAATAAATAGGCAGCTGTTGTAATGCCCATTCATACATGGAAAAGTAGGTTCAGAGTGGCCGAATATGTCTGTCCAAGGTCACGTAAGATGCAAGCATCATGGTCAAGATACATGTCTTAAACTCTTAAGTCCAGAGTAATGGAGCTGTTCGAGTGTACGTTTTGCAGGACTTTTTTTTTTAATTCAAATTTTATTTTGAGACGATTTTAGGTTTATACGCAATTGTAAGAAATCATACAGAAGGCTACTTTATTCTGTTTTTCTGAATACCAGCGTCTTGAAAAACATTTGTATAACAGGCAGGAAATTGATACAGACACAGTCAAGATACAAAACATTTCTGTCATCATAAGGGTCCTTCACATTACCCTTTTATAGCCACGCCCACTCCCCCTGTCTCCCTTACATCCTCCTTGACCCTCGATCTGACCCCGTCTCCATAATTTTGTCATTTTAATAATGCCGCACAAATGGAGTCCTACAGCATGGAACATTTCAAAATTGACTTTTGTCCCTCACCAGAATTCTCTGGAGAGCCTCGAAAAAATTCCATCTATTTTGTTGTCGCCGCTATTTATTTTCCCAAAGATTTAATGTTTCTTCCCGATGCAGAATGCCAAAACGATCCAAATGCAAGTGGAACACGGAGGGTTTTAAAGTGCGTCCATACAGCTGGGTGATAGTGAAAAGGTCGCTTAGCCAGTGGGTTGGTTCGTCGCGATGGCATGAACAAATTTTAAATTTTAAACGATTTTCCACACTAAATTTTCCAGATGTTTTGGCCATGGGCCAGGATCATTCATATTGCAAATCCACTGCCTGGCATCGGGTTGGCAAAACTAAGTCACAGAACTGAGAATGGGAGCTCAGGGTTGGGGTTCCACGTGTATTACATTTAAATGAAACACGCCAGTCTCGTTGCTCATGGTTGAGGCGCTTGAGAGGATCATTCATCTTATATCATCGGAAAGTAAATTTTAGAAAAAATTGGTTTTTGTTTAATTTTTCTTCCATAGAGAGATCTGTCTATACTCATGACACATGCGAAGTCCAACACTTTCATCCTTTAGAAGTTTTCGGTGAAAAAACTGAAAAGACAGATGCTCATTTTGAGTAGAAAAGACAAATACATAAGCATATATTTTTTTCTCAAAAAAATTAAAAATAGATGCACGGATTTTGCTGAAGCATTAAAAATATTCGCATTTCAGCCTCCAAGAAATTACCGAAATGACTGGTATTTGCGTTGTCCTTGCTTCTAAATAGAATAACGCCGCGCACAATGCTCACGATGCTTCTACTTCAGGTGACTCCACCTTACAGAACGCACAGAAAACGCTGCCTATGTTTTCCAAGTGCGTTTTAAACTGGAAAACATGCATTCCACACCCACCGATAGAGCACGGAGAGAAAGTCTAGACATCAACAGAAAGCAACTGAAACTGGGATAGGAACTTGCCTTTTGGGCACCGTCTGGGACCACCACCCCAGGTTGTACACAGGTCTAGGTCCCCCTCTCACAGACCCACGGACGAGAGGGTGTTACCGTTTCCGCTGACATCGGCGACCCGCTATCGCTGATTTATTTCCTGCTTCGGTTTGCAGAGGAATACACTGGTAATTAATTATATATCCGAGCACGAGGATCGACCTGGCAATAAGATACAGGCTAAGGACGCTCTATTTACATAGGTCGGTTATTTAAAATACGTCTCGTTGAATAAATATTTAAAACGCCTCCTTGTTCAGCCGGTACACACGGTCTGGGCTGAGGTGGCAACGCGACTCGTTGCAGAATGTGAAGAGTGAGAGGAGGCCACAGCGTCTCATCCCCACCCGACCTGCAGAATGCTCTCTCCGGGCATGGCAGGGTCCCCTCGAGGAAAACGACAACATACACTTGTCTGGATGGGCACGGACATGTCTAATGGCCGCAGAAAGGGGATTCTCAGAAAATCACAGACTTCACCTTCACCTCGAGAGCGGAACGCGGAACCTGGGCCACCAGAAGGGACAGGAAGCACCGTGGGAGAGGCGTCAACGGGACAGGAAGCCAGGGAAACACGGTTCCACAGCATGTCAATGTCCAGAAGTGTCTTTAAGGGTAAATACAATAAAACATGGAACACAAGAGTGTTTCACGTCTCTCAAATCAATACTGAGACAGCAAATTCAGAACAATCAGAGTGACAAGCCGGACAGGGATGGAGATTGTCCTCTGCAGGGAGGGCTCCAGGGTCCGAACTGGAGGCCCAATTTACCGCTGGAGCCCTGAAGGTGAGCTTTTCCGCGGAGGCGAGGCCTGCGCACCTGAAACCGCTCCCCTCCCTCCCTCACCTCTGCGCTGCGGGCATCGCAGCCGCTGCGCCACCAGGGGGCGCAGTTCACCAGCGCAACGCGAACCTTCCCCGCAAGGAGCCCGCAGAGCGCGCCTCGTCCCCTCCACGCCCCCGGCGGGGCAGGGCCCCTGTGTGTGCGGGTTTCTGCTGGACGTGGCCCTCGTCTGTCACACGCCGAGCCTCATGCTGGCCGCGGACACACACGCACACACCACGGCAGGTGTTGCAATAGGGCTTCAAAACCAGTCCTTGTCGTGGATGGAAATTCCTGGATGGATTATGGCCCATAATTCAGTCCTTGCTTCTACATTAGCTATATATTTTTTAACAGAATCAACAGATTTGTCAAACTGCTTATTTTATACTGATCTTGCATCTGGGGGTGCGGTGAGGCTCCCCGAGGACTTTGAAGCCAAGCATGCACCCCACTTTGCCCATACCCCGGTGATAAGCCCTTTGTGTGCACACTCAGACTACACCAATGGCCCGTCTGAGCAGAACAGCCGTGGACGTGAGTGGACCCGCCTGTGGGCAGAGAATGCCAAGCCTGTGGATGGACGGGAAAAAAAAACCAAAACAGAACAAAACAAAACAGAAGTGGATTCTGGCCCCTAAGAGATTTTACAAATGGCCTCCACATCCACGGACAGAATCACCCTAGGAGAGCCGGATTCCGCTCTTCAGAATGGTCTGTTTCCAAGCCACTTCCTGGGCACATCAGTTCCCTGCTCTTCTGACAGTCCCTTTGCTACTGAAGGCGTAGACTCCGGGTCACCAGCTGGGACATCACCTGTTAGACACGCAGAACCCCGGGCCCCTCCCCAGAGATGCCGAGTCAGAACCGACCTTTCCACAGAACCCTCGGATGACGGGGGTGCACTGCCGAACGGAGACATCCAGATCCTTCACACAAGGAAGACAGGCCTCCTCTTACCCCTTAGTAAGGCCGAGGGGTGGGGGTGGTGCACAGGGGGAGGGACACCTCACTACGGAATGTGAACCCCTCCGTGGGGAGGGAGAAGGGTGACTGGTGGGGGGGGGGCATTCCTCTCCGGAGAGTGTTTGTCAGCCTCCCTCAAGATCTTCTTTCCTGCCCGTGCAGATGGCCGCCCCCCCCGACACCCCCATTTTCCTTCTAGGGTCTCCCATTCAGTGAAGGAAATAGCTGCATCCCAAGGACAGAACCGAAGAGAAGCATAGACTCGTGATTCCAGGCCCACCTCAACGCGGCCTCTAGACTGAACGAAATATAAACAGCTTGGTTGCTTACTTCCTACCCCCCCAAACCAAGCTCATCGTTCCGTTCTGCGGCCCAGGTCATTTCACTGAGAGTCTGTTTGTAGTCCACACTTCATCGAGTTGAACTTCCAAAGACCCAATGGGAGACCAGGCAGATTAAATGGGATGCCACCCCCACCCCCACCCCTGATCCCAACTTCAATTGCAAGCTCCTGTGGGACCTAGCAGTGCGAATGTTGAGTGATCCCAGGAACATTGGAGGGCATCGAATTGTCTCGTGACCGGAAATGATGATCATGGGCAGAGAGAGGGAGATGGCCATCATCCTATTTCAGTCTTGTGGGCAACACTGAAAAGGCTGAGCCCCCGACCCTCCCCATCCCAGACCGGAGAGGAGAACAGGACACACCAGGCTGACTCTGGCCTGAACTGCACGGCCTGGAAGTCGGAAAGCATGAGCACCTCTATCTTAGGCTGTTCACGAGGATGGAGACGTGGGAACTCTGTGAAGGGGGAAGCGATTCTGCTCCCAAGAACACAGCTCTTCCCGATCCTCCTGGGCGTCTGAGTTTTTAAAACCATCCTCAAGGCAGGAGAAGAAGGTATTTTCTCTCTTGTCGAGCGTTAAGACACAAGCTGAATAATTAGCACGAGTTATCACTGCTCTTGTTGTGAGCCGTGTAGCCACATCCACAAATATCAAAGTACTCTGCAAGATGAAAACAACCTCAGACACGTAGGAGTGAAGTGCTGCCAACATCTCGGAGAGGAAATAAAATGTCTCTCATTCTTTCAT
Organism: Macroglossus sobrinus; assembly: GCA_004027375.1. NCBI lineage: Eukaryota > Metazoa > Chordata > Mammalia > Chiroptera > Pteropodidae > Macroglossus > Macroglossus sobrinus. Next base: position 214,904 of record PVKZ01002466.1, read on the forward strand.
TCCATCTCGGGACCAAATTTCTTTGGAGAGGAACTTACCCTGGAATGGTGAAAAAAAAAAAATATGGGAAATCTGAATAAAGTTTGTAACTGCCTTTAATTGGTGTTCTTTTTGACCTTCTGGGAGGAAAAAAAAAAATGAATCCAAACATGGCAAGGGCTTTAAGACTAAGCTATTTTGTTAACCCTCCAATTGCTTCTAATCTGCAAAGGAAAGGGATGAATCAGGAGAAGGAATGTTTGTCTTGGCCAACCTCAAAGTAAAGAAGTGGCTTTCTGTCACTCGGTCCTGTTGCATTTTATCCCAGACTTATTTACCAAACAGCTGCTACACAAAAGGCCAGAGAAAGAGTTCAGAAACACGAAGGGTCCTCAGGAAGAAACAAAACTTTGCATTCTTAGGAAGTGTCTTATCGGAGCAGAATTTTCTGATATGGGGTAAATACTTCCTATGTCAATCTCACTCTGAAATCTTCACAGAATAATAGACCCACAGGAGGTGTCCCGGGATGAATGATGTTCAATGATCAACTGCTTCTAAAATAATCTTAATATGAGGCACCTGGGTACCAAGTTAGATAACTGTCAATTTTTTAATAAATACTTCAAAGGAGCAATTGCCTTTGCTCACTTTTCAGTTTTGGGTTTTTAATTTTTTTTTTTTAATGCAAAAATACCGTTGACGCAGACTAGCACAGGGATTGTCAACCTGGGCGTGATTGGCATTTGGGGCCAGGTAATTGATCTTTGTCGTGGGGTCTGTCTTGTACGTTCTAAGATGCTGAACAGCATCCGTGCCCGCCCAGCAGATGCCTGCCGGGGGCATCCTGCCTCTCCAGCTGGGACAACCAAAACCAGCTGCAGATGTTGCCAAAAGTCCCCGGGGCCGAAACCCACCCCAGGTTGGAAACCGCTGCATCTCATTGGTGCCAAAACATTCCGCGGCCAAATGTCATTCTGGGGGAAACATGTATAACAACTCTTAACATTTTAACTGAGTGATGTTGCTTTTGGGCGTTATTGAGACGAAGTGTGTGATCTGTCTGAAAAAAAAAGAAAATGATATTTTCGTCTGGGGTCCGTCAGCTCCTTAAAAACATATCCCGAATACTTCGCTGCCTGATTTCGGATAAGTTACACAGAATGTCCCTCTGAGTTGTCTTGTTTGTAGAACAATTTGTAGGCTAGATTTTCTCACAAAGTATGAACCATGAATCACAATCACAGGCTAAATGTTGTGACCATGTGAAGAGGCTAGAAACAAAATGATACAGAACAGTAATTTACCAAGTATATAAGAGGTTTTATATATATATATATTATAAGAAGTTATATATATATTATATATATGAGGTTTACATATATTACATATATATATAACCATTATATATATACTACATATATATATAACCTCTTATATACTTGGTAAATTATTATGTTATATATGTAATATATATATATATATATATATATATATAAAACACCTCTTATATACTTGGTAAATTATTATATATTATAGATGTATAAACTATTAATACTGGTGTAAGTTAAAGCATGAAAGAACTTGAAAACAGGAAACATAATGATAGAAAACCCATCTCAAGAACTACCTTTCGTTCAGTGTCTACATATTTTTGAACTCAGTTTCAAAGAGAAAAATCTCTCTGTTTTTTAGAATCACCTTGGTGGATAGATGTTCATGCCATCTAGTAGGGAGGGTGTTTGGGAAATGGTTTTTCACTCCAAGGCGGGACACGGGGTTCAGGGGCCTGTCGGGGGGCTCGGCTTGTGCTGGGCTCGCTTGTCTTCTGAGCAACAGGGAAAGCGTGTGATGAAAGAGAGGATGGGTGGAGTAGAGGTTGTCTTAACGACGGTAGCAGGAGCCGGTTGGGAGCGGGACTGAGGAGTGTGTGTGCTGATTCGAGTTGTGTGGCTGAGCCCAGCACAAGGTGCCCTGCGATGCTCAGTCCGTGGTACAGCGGGTAGGGCCTGGAGCCAGGAAGAGGACCCCACCCTGGCAGCTTCGCGTCTATTCAGCTGTATCACATGACCCGCGGCTCCCTGAGTAGTGTGCATGGCATGTCACGGGATCCCATGGCGTGTGAAGGGAGGCCCCAGTGGCAGATTCTGTTGCTCCCGCCGACAAAGCCTCCTTTCTTACTACACCTTTGCAAAAGGGTCTTCCCTGTGTAACGATCACAGAAGTCCGTTCCCTCGGAATCGTGATACGTCCCGCCTCCCAGCCACCCTCTGGGTGACGTCTCTCCTTTCGCTGGGGGTAGGTGACCTATTTTACAGGACCATCCCCAAACACCGCCCCGGTTACCTCCCAGAGCGAGGCCAGCCCTGGGGACTCGAGGTGCTCACACGACCCACACTGGGACAGCTTTGGGCAGGGGGGTGCCCACGTAGGGGAGGCTGCTAGTCACGTCATCTTTCTTCCTCTAAATGGGACCTGTGGTTAAACCCTTTTATTAAAAGAAGAAGAAGAAGAAAGAAGAAAGAAGAAAGAAGAAGAAAGAAGAAGAAGAAAGAGGAGGAGGAGGAGGAGGAGGAGGAGGAGGAGGAGGAGGAGGAGAAAAGAGAATAAAACCGCCTCAGCCTGCAAGCCTTGATTTTAGAGCCACTAGTCCAGATGCTAGTGAAACCACAGCATAAAGGAAGCTGTGAAGCGTGGTTCTGACTTCCCATCTGTACGAGGACCAGACGTGCTGCGTCCGTGGGCTTCTGTGAGGCACAGCATCGTCTGTGACCTGTCGTTTCTTCATCAGTTCTGACCGTTTTTGACCTATTAAAACAAGCCAGCGTCGTGTCTGAGGCTAAGTCCTGGGAGCGTCTTTTGGTCGAAACAGAGTTTGTCCGGCTGGATCGTCGTCAGAATTGCTTAGATGTCAGATCAGCGTTCGGAGCCAAAAGACCCACGAGTCTGCCGTTGACCGGGAAAAATAATCATGAGAAGTGGTAGTTAACGAGAAGACCGTGAGCCTGTGTATCCAAGAGAGGCGGTGGCCCCGAATGGGTTCCCATCACGGCGTTAGGACTTTCTGTCTCACTGTGGGACGGAAATGGTTCGGGGAGCTCGCAGTCCTCCCAGTGGCCGCTATCCTTCCTGTGCTTGCCGTAGATCAAAACGGGGAGCCAGGTGAGAACTCGCAGAGAGACAGATACATCATTCCTCCTGCATAAAGCTACCGGAGTGCTCTTCTGTGGCTGCAGGAGACGTCCGTAAGATTTACACCCCTTCAGTGCCATGGGGAAGCCAGCGAGTTCGTCGTGGCTGCACCGATGAACTCTCTTCTCGTTCCAACCGAATCCGTCAGCCTGGGGGGTATTGATTTCAGCCTCCCTGCCTCTCGGCGTGCTCCTTCTTCCCTTTCCGAAGCAATCCGCCCCCGCCACCCCGAAATGTGTAGTAGAAATGGAATTCATCTCACTCCTTCCTCAGATCCCCTGGTCTTCGAATTGAAAACTCTGCTTGCAATCAGATGTTCCCAGAGCGCCCGAAAGTGAACTTCTGTTTCTGGGCCGGGAACGGTATCAGTCATATCCGAAGCGAATACATGATTTAAGGGCTTTGTGGAATCTTTTTTCTTTCTCTCTCTCTCTCTCTTCCAACGGATCTCAGAACAACACTCCATCGTAAGGTCACTGTCAACAGCTTGCTCAGTGTGTCCTCTCAGAGAACCGTCCCCATCCAAGCCCGGCCAGCTTCAGCCTCTTCACTTTTATGGGCTGCCACGTCTCGGCCCCGGAATCCCGTCTGGCCCCATGGTTCAGCCGACTTTATAATTCACATCGAATGGCGGATGCACTTCCAAGAAAACTTCGGGAAGCCGTAAACGCTGCTTTTTAGTGCGTGGCAGTGACGGTATTTTATAGTCGAAGAACGCCAGCGCGACTGCGAGAAAAATGTGCATGCGTTCGTCATCCTCTGGAATCTAGGACCCCCGTGAGAGGGTTTAGTCTGAAGATAAAGGTTCGTGGGGTGCTCTGTCTGTTAATTCTGGAGAATCCAAAGTGCCGAACGTGGGTTTGTGACATAACAGGTGAAAACAGGAGCCAGGAGTCTGGATTCTCATCTCAGAGTTTCTGTCGACTCATGCATCTCTCTGCTATGTAGCTGGCAGTGTGGTCCTGCCATCACTGGGCTTTCGTGGGGAGGGGGCAGCATAAAACCACAGCCCCCAGGCTCAGGGAGTTCACATCACAGCTTCTGGAATCACCCTCACTGTTCGGACGCTGGCATCCCTAGATCGAAGAGTCTTAACTTGCCCTGATTTTGTTCCTTTCTTGTACACTTTCCAGACTTTTTGCATATACTCCCGGCTGCTGTGAACACTCGTCCATCTTTCTCAGCCCCATACTGCGAGCCCTACGCTTGAACATCGGTAGGGTTGTAGCTTCTAACTTGGGTGAATGCCTTCGGTCCTTGGGACAGAGAAAGGGGCTGTCTCCTCACTAGCCACTGGGTCCCTTTGACCTAGGTTTTGCCCCCCTGGGCTTATTATTAGTTTACTTGTCCAGGTTTTTGCACCCACCTCCTGGAGACTGTGATCTTTAGTGAGAATCTGGATCCTGTTAGCCTTCGCCCCCGCTTCTCCATTGCTCCACAAACGTGGGAGGGAGAAAGAGAGAGAGAGAGAAGGAGTGAAGGAGGAGAGCCTTAGATTTTGACCTAATGGCTCCAACAAGACATCTTGGTCCTTCCCACCCCCAAACTCCCCACCCTGCATTCTAGAGTCTCCCCTGCCTGCTCTGTTTTTACACATCTGAACCTTAAGCCCGAAGGTTTTCCTTGAGCTCCCCTCCCTCCTTCCATGGCCAGGCCTTGTTCAATCCGACCTCCAGGCCCAGCCCAGGGCTGGCCCCTGGATCACTCCACACCCTCAGGTCCTCACTTCCTGGGCTACAACCACAAGGACTTCTGCAGCATCCTCTGTCCTCCCACATTCTTCCTGCCCCCCAACCTCGCTGGCACCGGATCATCGCACTGTTCTTCCCCCTCATCCACTCTGGATCCTCCCCATCCATGCGACTTCAGTTTCCACGTGACTTTGCTGAGATCTTTCTCTGACTTCCCTCCCTGAAGCGTTCACCCCTTCTCCTTCTCCTTCTCCTTGCTAGTCCTCTAAGGTGGCCCAGTTGTTGACATCTTGGCGTATCACCGTTTCAATTCTTTTACGCATTTCTCTTCTTAGATATCACCTGTCTCTCTCTCTAGAAGGTGTGTCCCATGCGTCCTTGCGGTCTCATTCATCTCTGGGCCCCCAACCCCTGGAGTTCCCCGCCGCTGCTGAGTAATCGGCCCCAAATGCGTCCTCATGACCCTCACACGACAAGTGCCCTCGGGAGTGGTTTTCCTTCCTGTGTCTTTTTTTCTCTCCCGATGGAGAATAGCCACCGGGAGACATGCTTACTCGTGGGACTCACCTGTGTTAGGGCAGGAGAGCTAGCGCATCAATGAGGTGTGAAGCTTTCTACTAGCATTCCTCGATAAAATTAGAACATCCAAAGACTCTGCCGAAAGTCCGGATCCTCAAGAGTATTTATGGCCCATAAAACAACATCTAGTCAATATGTAAAATCCACCAAGGACCAATGATGCAGACCCCCATCAACAAAGCGTTAAACGATTTAAAAAAACAATCGGCATGAAAAAAGGAGGAAAGTTAAGCTTCTGATGGGCACTGAAAACTTTCATAGAGATCGCAGGATTTGAAATTCCATAGTTAGACCAACTGAAGCAAGAGTTTCTATTCAAAAACTTTTCCAATTGGTTTCACCTTTTTTATTTCGTCTCACGGTGAACCGTTCTTATTATTAAACTTACGAATACGCATCCGTGTTATTTTAAGGTCGTCTCTGACGTGGGTGTAGAGTACTCAAGAAAGTGTGCTTTTATGTCGCGAGACTTCTGACGCCGAGCCCCTCAGATACAAGTCTTTGCTGTACCTGGCGCCTGCGCAAAAATAAATCTGCCTGTAGCTCGGATCCAGATGTGGATGCTTCGTGGGAATGAGACGCTCTCGAGAACGCCAGATGGTCCAATCATGGGAGCTTAGAGAGCGGATCTCCTCTGGGGTTTTTAGCACTCGTGACAATGCTACCTGTCCCTCCCCGTCTTCCGTGCTGGAGTTTCGTGCTCGTAACACCTTCCACACAGGACCTGTGTGACCGCCCATCGCCGTGGACTTCGAGAGAGGGTGGCTTATTCCGAGTCTGCTTATTCGTTCACGGTTACATGTTATGGGCATTTTTCTTCCCCGGGAGTGTAGGCTTTTGAGAGAGTCTTTGAATTCTCTCATTTAAAGGGGAAGGAGGGGGAGAAAGAATGCCATTTAAGGCATTTTAGATCTCATGATGTTTAGGATGAATTCATGAGACAATCATTCCGGTATGATATTAGAAAATGGTTTGAGCTGGGACATCACACCTCGAGGGAAGACGGAGAAATCCCACTGCTTCAGCCAAACTGGTTTGGATTAGACGCAGGTGGGGAGTGAAATGGGGAGACCCAGCCGGAGCCCCTGGGCCCTGCACAACCCGGCGAGCCTTTCCATCTCTTGTTTCCGGGTTTGTGACTCCCGTGGGAATGTTTTCATGCATAAAAAAAAAAAGTGCCCCTGTTCTGTCCCTAGTAAAGCCCTAATGAAATAAACACTCGTAAATATATATAAGTTCCCACAGATAAGCTCTGACATCAGCCGCCTCTCTTCTACCTGGCAGGGGATGTTTCCCCACCAGTGTGTGGGGCACGTGGTCTCTTTCCGCTTCTCCCCACTGCCACCCCCACCCCACCACAGGAGGTCAGAACTCTTGTCGTGTGATTTTTTTAAAAGGCTCTGAGGCATAAGTGTTAGGAATGATGAAATACATTTAAATGTTATACACTTTCTAACACACAGCAAAGAGATCATTGGACTTTACCGTCTGCTTGTGGTTTTCAGCTCAATCTCCCCAGACCTGGGCCGGGCCAGAAAGATGCTTCAGAGGGAAGGTTAGAAGGTCTTGAAGAGCAGGCAGAGGTGGACAGAGCTGCTTTGGCTGTCAAAGTTGGATTAAAGACCAAAACAAAGACATCCGGTGGCAGCCATAACATTGCAGAGATGGGTCCCTGTAGGAATGGGGCTCCCTCAGACTGAGGGTTTCTCGGCGGACTTTGTGACTTCCCACCCACAGGCTGGGAAGCGGGGAACTGACCCCCTTCTTTCCCTGGTAAATAACCATCGGGAGGCAGTCTGGGAGTTGCCCAGATTTTCTTCTTTTTCTTTTTTCGTTCCTTAGAGTCTTACGATCAGTCACATTGCACTTAGTTTATTTCAGCCTGAAAAAAAAAAATAGTGCAGGTGGTAGGTTCTCTAAACCTAGGCAGCAATAAGCTCTACCTAAGAGAAGGAAGCCAAGGAGACATCAGCCCCCTCGTAGGTCGTGGGCTCTGCCCACCTGCAATACAGGTGAAGTAGAACTTCCTTCGCCCACTTCCTGTTTCCTAGGTCCAGAGCCCTCTTCCCACACCCAGGCCTGGCTATCCTGAAGGCTGTTCTGCCTCCCAGGGCTGCTATCCTTGCTTCCTTGGGCGGGGGGGAAGGTGAAATTTGCTCTCTGCTTAACACGAGCACGTGGAAAAGGCAAATCACATGGTTTGCTGAGGGAGTGTGAAGAACAGGGATCGGTCAGCTCCCCAAAGTGTGTTAAGATGGTCTCATCTCGGCTCCCGCTCACCATAATCTGTCTCCTCCCTTCATCAGTCATTTGAGCTGAATATAGGAAAGTAGAAATAAGCATTTTCTTTCAAGGTAGATAGATTTGGCGTGTCTTTCTGGCTATTTTATTTGCTAATTGTG